>ML292951.1:6734-26460 GCA_005239495.1 Nicotiana undulata
CCAACCCCATCTTCACTCCTACCCCCACCCCGCAAAAAAAAATTATTTTTTTTTACCTTTTTTTATAATTTTTAAATTTTTATTTTTTTCCTGCACCCCCTTGCTCCCGCCCCACCCTTTCCCCCCACTCCCGCATATTTTTTTTTTACTTATTTTTGTAATTTTTAAATTTTTGTTTTTTTTGCATCCCCCTTCCGGGGAGGAGACATATTTTTTTTATATATATTTTCAGTTTTACTTTATTCATATTTCGGTTTACAGGTTCAAAATTTTACAAATTTTAATGTTATAAGTTCAGAGGTTTATGTGTTTCAAAGTTTACGGGTTTAGAAATTATAAAGTTTACGGATTCGAATTTTTACGGTTTAGAAGTTTATAAAATTTGTGGGTTCGGAAGGTTATTGGTTCGAAAGTTTATGACTTCATATTTATTGTATCAAAATTATTTATGAATACTCTTGAGAAAATATTTTTCTTAATTTGCGTACCAAACACCAGAAAATAAATAAGATTACTACTTATTTTCCAAGAAAACTTTTTCTTGAAAAACATTTTACATTATACCATACACACCCTATAATTGAAGAATTTTAACTAGATGGAACTCAATTCAAGACTACAAGGGTTTTAGGAGGGGTTTCCAGGATTGCGGCTTTTAACGGTTATTTCTTTCCCATGTTTACCCGCCGTCTAATTCCTGCTAAAACCCTCTACACAGTCTCCTTACACCGGCAGTGGTTTGGTCGATACCTCCGTTCATTCCACAATGCACGCCAAGTGTTTGATAAAAGTCTTAAACCAGCTCTTGTTTCCATTCACCAATCCATGCTCAATTGGATACACCAAAACCGTAAAATTGAAGCTCTTAAGCTATTCAAGAATCAGCTCCAAATGGGTATCTCAGAAATCGATGAAGTTGCAATAGCCTTAGCTCTAAAGGGTTGTCGTGAAAATGTAAATCTTGGGTCTCAAATCCACAGCTTGGCCATTACCAGTGGATTCATTTCATTTACAACAGTCCCAAATTCATTAATGAGCATGTACTGTAAAAACGGGCATTTCAATAAGGCTTTGTGTGTGTTTAATACCCTTGATTTTCCTGATAGAGTTTCTTATAATACCCTGCTTTCGGGTTTTGAAAATGGTAAGGAGGCGTTGAGTTTTGCTCTTTGGATGCATTCCATTGGGTTTATGTTTGATGCTGTGAGTTATACTACTGCTCTTAGTCATTGCACGAACGAAGAGGAATTTCGTTTTGGTATCCAATTTCATTCTCTTGTTCTGAAGTTCGGGTTGGAGAATGATGTTTTCGTTGGGAATGCACTTGTGACTATGTATTCGAAGTGGGGTAGTAATATGGCGGAAGCTGAAAGGGTGTTTTATGAAATGTTGCATAAAGATTTGGTTTCGTGGAACGCATTGCTCTCGGGCTATGCACAGGAAGGGAGTTACTCGTGCCAAGCCACTTTGGGGTATAGGGAAATGATGAGGGCAGGGGTGAAACCCGATCACGTGTCATTCACCAGTGCTGTATCTGCTTGTGGACAGGAAAGATCTTTGGATCTTGCGAAGCAGATACATGGTTTGGTTATTAAGATGGCGTATGGTACTCACATTTCGGTGTGTAATGTTTTGATATCGTTGTACTATAAGTGTGATGTCACCGAAGATGCAAATAAGGTTTTCCAAAGTATGACTGAACGTAACGTAGTGTCTTGGACGACAATGCTTTCTATGAATGATGAAAATGCTATATCTGTTTTTAATGGGATGCGGAGAGATGGGGTTTACCCTAATCACGTTACTTTTGTTGGACTAATTCATTCTATAACTGTCAAGAGTTCGTTACCAGAGGGCCAAATGATTCACGGATTTTGTTTAAAAACGAACTTCTTCTCCGAACTAAATGTTGCTAATAGCTTCATTAGCATGTATGCTAAGTTTGAATTAATGGAAGACGTGTTTAAGGTTTTTGAAGAGCTCGACCAGAGAGATCTCATATCGTGGAACGCATTGATTTCTGCATATGCTCAAAATGGAATGTCTCGAGAAGCTTTACAAACATTCTTGTCAGCATCAATGGAGTTGCCACCTAATGAATACACGTTTGGCAGTGTCTTGAGTGCGATCGCCTCATCTGAGTGCATTTCTTTAAAGCATGGCCAGCGATGCCATGCTTGTTTGATTAAGCGGGGTTTCAACAGGAATCCAATTGTTTCAGGTGCTCTTCTTGACATGTATGCTAAACGTGGGAGTATCGCTGAATCTCGAGGAGTTTTCTATGAGATAGATGACAGGAGCCAAGTTTCGTGGACTGCTATTATTTCAGCTCATTCGAGGCATGGAGATTATGAATCGGTAATGGCTTTGTTTAAGGAGATGAAGAACAAAGGCGTGAGTCCTGACTCAATAACTTTTCTTTCTATACTAACAGCATGTGGTCGAAAAGGGATGGTTGATATGGGAGTAGATATTTTCAATTCCATGGTTAGAGATTACTCCATTGAACCATCTTCAGAGCACTATTCTTGTATGGTGGATATGTTTGGTCGGGCGGGGAGGTTAAAGGAGGCTGAAATATTTTTGGCTCAGATACCAGGAGGACCTGGATTGTCTGTGTTGCAAAGCTTACTTGGTGCATGTAGGATTTATGGAAATGTGGAGATGGCAACAAAAGTAGCCAATACTTTGATTGCATTAGAACCAGAGCAGTCAGGTTCATATGTCTTGATGTCGAATTTGTTTGCAGAGAAGGGGCAATGGGAAAAAGTTGCAAACATCAGAAAAGGAATGAGAGACAAGGGAGTGAGGAAAGAGATAGGATTCAGCTGGGTAGATGTAATAGGTAGTATTGATTGTTCTTTAAATTTGCATGGATTTTCATCGGATGACAAGTCTCACCCCCAGACCGAGGAGATATATAGGATGGTAGAATGGATAGGTTCAGAGCTGAAGTATTTGGAGCACGAAGAAGACGAGAGCGAGTATGTGGCATTAGCGTGTATAATATGAGTTCCTTAAAAAACTTGCCGGAACCTATTAAGCCGCTGCAATTGAGAACCGTGCTGATTTTCTTGGTCACATATGGTTGGTGTTGGTGCTGGTAGTTGCATTTTGTCATTTATTTGCTGCTCAGGTGATCTGCTTGTAGCAATGCGTTTTGTGCTTTTCGGTGAACTATATCAACATATGCTGATATACTCTATCTTTTCTTTTTCCCACCTATCTCTCAAACCAAAAAACTCTCTCAGGCCGGTACAAAGCACGTTTATGCCATATAGGCTTCTGAAATGGCTGAATATGCCAGGAAACTTATTGCTGCAAATCCATCACTGAGTAAAAAGTTACTGTAAGTGTTCTTTTTACTTGTTTAAGCTGACCCCAACTAGTATGCGATTGTGGTGTTGTTGATTGATTGATTGTTCTTTTACGTTATTTGGGTGTCTTTTCCATTGCTATTCTACATATTCATATAGTATCTTGGTTGTGCTTCTTGTTCTTTTCTGTATGTCTTCTATTCATGATGTTTAGGTAGTCAAAGGAAAGGTTGAAGAGGTAGATATACCTGAGAAAGCTGATATTTTAATCTCTGAGCCAATGGGTAAGCTTATCTAGTTAGTCTTGTTCTTAATATTTATAGATCGATCATGTTAACTTCCTAGATAGAGCATTGTGTTGGTATACTTTGGTCGTGCTGCAAGCTTGTTAAAGTTACTTTCTTGGAGTGACGACTAAAGTTCTTTATGAAACTTATCTACAGCTTTGTGAGTGATACAGTGCTCATACCTTACAGGTACTTGATTAGTTAATGAAAGAATGCTGGAGTCTTATTGGGGCTTTGGTCCAGTTTTAAGAGCATAGCACTTACATGTGTGGGTTAGGCGCACGTCACAGGTTTGAACCCTTCTGCATACAAAAGTCTGGTATTTAAGTGGAGTAGTATAGAAGGGGCTCATTATTGGCCGAGTTCTGAACCGTGCACCATTGACCCGCAGGGATTTCTCGAGAATTTTGGAGTCTTGTATGATTGCAAGACCAATTTTTCGTTCAAAATCTTTAGTTTGCTTGTATACGGCTTGTATACAGGGTTTTCCATCAGTAATAAAAATTGTTTACCTTATAAATTAGTCTTCCTACACTAATCAATATGGATCCCAAGGGCACCTACAAAGGTCTGTATGGTTGGCGGCTAGAGGAGCGATTGACTGCCAAAAATTTGAGTACGAGGAGGGTCTCCGATGCTAGTTGGTGTTTCACGTGCACGAATTTGAGAGGATGTGGGTCACCTTCTATTGTGAGATGAATCCTGATTATGGTGGGAGATTTTGAGATGGTTTGGGTTAGTGTGGACCATGCCGAGTATGATGAAGGATGCTCAATTCAGCTAGTCATTTTGAAGACAGAAGAGAAGGCATAGAGTGCAGGATAATGCTCCATTGGCTTTTAATATGAGTTGTACGGAATGAAAGAGAAATAAGAGAACGTTTGAAGGAAGTGAGCTTGATTTTGTACATTTGAAGAGGTCTCGAGTTCGAGCCCTGGTTATGGAAAAATCCTTGTTAAGGAGCGCTTCCCCCCGAATGGGGCCCTACGCGGCGAGAATCCGGATATAGTCGGGCTCCAATGCGGGTACCGGACACCAGGTGGGAAACCCAAAAAAAAGAACATTTCTTACCTTTGATATCTTTTTGGTACACCTATAAGGTTCCTATTTAAATTGAAGAATGGGTGTCTTCTGCAGAGAACCATTTATTTTTGTAGGTTCGGTACATTTGGTATACTTCTTCTGTACAGGAGTTTTTCCCCCCATTAGTAATGAATTTCTTCCTTGTTCAAGAAAAAATCTCATCAGCATTTGCTAATGTTTTGTTTCCGTACGTAGAATATCAAGTCCTGGATTTCTGCAGAAAGCTTAAATTTTTTGCCAAAAACTTCATTCTAAGATGCATTCAAGAGAATCATGAAAGGATTTTTTGATCGGTATACAACAACATACCCAGTAATATTCCACACTGTGGGTTCTGAGAGGGTAGTGTGTACGGAGATCTTACCCCTACCTTGTGAGGATAGAGAGGTTGTTTCCAATAGACCATCGGCTCAGGAAAGTATAAGCACCACATTAATGAAAATGAAAAGGATGTTTTGAGAGGTATGAAAGATTTTTTTTTTGCTTCTTCTCCTTTTTGTAATACAAGAGTTCTCTTTTCGATTTCAAGCGGAGAATAAAATTGCAATCTTTAGAAGTAGGTGATTTTTCGCATCTGTCTAAGCTTTGATAGCATAACTAGGTATCTAGTACCCGTACTAGTGCTATAACAGATATCCGATGGAATGGTCGAGGTGCGTGCAACTCGGTCTAAATACTACCGTCATTAAAAACTTTTCTAGTTTCGTCAATACCCACTGCCTTCCATGAGTAAAAGTACCCACTAATTTTGCCCATAAAGACTTAGGCGAACGGAAAGAAATCACAAATATTTTTTTAGCGCACTTGGGCACATCCTTTCAGAATTTAAAAGAAAAACAATTCTAAAAGGAAAAACGAAGTGAACGAATTTCATTCAAAGAAGAAAAAAAGAATAGTTCAGTGCACTAAGCTCCCGCTATGCACGAGGTCGGGAAAAGGCCGGACCACAAGGAAGAAACCTACTAGGAGTATCATTACTTGGCTTTAGTTTGCGTACCTTAATTCTCATTTTCACTTTGTTAGTGACACAATCACTGGGATTAGAGAATGTAAGGGATAAGACAATTCTCCTCCGTTGTTTTAATTATGTTTAATATATCATGGGAATTGATCTTTCATTCCTAGATGTATTCCTTTTTTTTTTTTTTTTTTTTTTTGTGGTTAATTCATTCCTAGATATAGATTACTTTATTCTCAATATATGAATGTAATGGGTGTAATCCATCAAATTAACTTTTTAAAATTTGATTTTGGGGGAATAAACGTAAACAAACCAAATCAATCTCTTTTAGCTTTGGAAAAAAGGCCAAAATTGTCCCTATATTATCGAAATTAGTCACGTTTATACCCGTTTCTACTTTCGGTCTAAAATTGTCCCTACCGTTAACAAAGTAGGCAAAATTGTCCCTAACCCTAACAGATTTCCTACGTAGCACCTTGAAACAGAAGAGGGGTCCTACTGCCACATAGGAAATCTGTTAGGGTTAGGGACAATTTTGCCTACTTTATTAACGGTAGGAACAATTTTAGACCGAAAGTAGAAACAGGTATAAATACGACTAATTTTCGATAGTATAGGGACAATATTAGCCTTTTTCCCTTTAGCTTTTAACCTTAGCTTATTCCCTTTATAGCCAATCATACACTTATTTGGGAAGGTATAACAGTCCAGTCCACTAGTGTTGTTATCTGTTTTGGGCCTAGGCTCGCACGGTTTTAGAACGTGCCAGTATTTTGTTGAAGTGTGATTCACGTAGGGTGTCACATACACTCTCCCCTCCCCCCCCCCCCCCCTTAAGGACGCTGAGGTTTGCCCACCATCGCTCAAGGTTGCACGTGAAGTGACTCTGATACCATATGCAACAGTCCAACCCACTAGTGATATTGTCCGTTGTAGGCCTAGGCCCAAACAGTTTTAAAACACGTCATTAAAGTTTAAGACATGTCTACTTTTATACGCGATATCTCTCTCGTATTTTGTTGATGCGGGATTCACGTAGGGTGTCACAGAAACAAAAAATTCCAATCAAATTCTTGAACAAATACTATACGTACCTTTTAAAAAAGCTCTCACTTTTTGTATATCCAATGAGATTTATACAGTATAATATGGAGAATAGATTCACCACTAATTTAATTAAGTTGAAGTATACGATTAAGAAAGACTGTTGATGCTTATTAATGTCACTTTATTAGAGAAAATTCCACTCATTAAATAAACAAGCATATATGTATAGCTGGCGTAGAAAAAGTACAACTAAAATTCTATTTACCAATTGAAATAGTAATAGGCTTGTGAATCAAGCTTTCTAATTTATAAGATTAGAGTGTGTATCGTCGTGAAGGGAGCCTTGACGTAACTGGTAAAGTTGCTGTTATGTGACCAAGAGGTCACGTATTCGAGCCGTGGAAACATCTCTCGCAGAAAAGTAGGGTAAGACTGGGTACGACAGACCCTTGTTGTCCGGACTTTTCTCGAATCCCGCGCATAGCGAGAGCTTAGTGCACCTGACTGCCATTTTTTATCATCTAACGATACAAAATGTTTACTCACGAAACATTATGGCGGGATAGATAGGATCTCAATCTCTATTCTTTTAAGTTCGAATCTTTAGAATGAAACTAAACCAACTCGACATTCACGTCATTCTCATAGTTCCACCTTCAAAGGTAAATTTAGGATTTATATATATATTGATTAATCCGATTTTTAAAGTTTTTATTGTTGAACTGAATTAATAATATGTTGATGAATATTTATATATACATATAGGAGGTTGTCTAACTGATTTCTAATACATTCAAGGTGAATTCAATTTTTTGAGTAAATTAACAAAGTTCATATTATCATGCACCCCCTTAGAAATAACGTTCAAATATCTCTTTTTGATTAATCATTCAGGTCCGCAATTCACGATTCGGATGTGTGATCATGTAAGCAGCTTATCCTGATGCAAGCATCAATGACTGATTTCATGGCTCAAACCCGTGATCTGTAGTTTACACTCAAACAATTTAACCGTTGCTTCAACGCTCTCTTTTCTCTGAACAAATTAACATCATTAAAAATTGTTTGTACAACCGTTGAATATTACTACTAAATTTTTCGAATGAGATGATTCAAAATTTTTAATCAAGTAGAGATTTTGGTAGGTATCTCATTATTTCTTGTCAACAAAATATTTCACGTATTTGACCAAGAAGTCAATAAAAATTTAAAAGTATACCATAATTTCATGCATTTTGGTGGTTTGATCCTCATGATTTTACTTGTACAAATTCGATATCACCAAACAATTTCCTTTTTGTTTTGTGATTTTCATCATTAAATTTCCAACCATATTTTGGCACTGGCTTTTAGGGGCGAATCTAGCCTTAAGTTTATGAATTCCGTGAACTTAATAGCTTTTATTTAAATTTTATATTTATATTAAAGAAATTTACTGTAACTCTATTTATTATTATATATATAACTCGAAATTGCTATAAAAACTTATAAATTTTAAAAAACTGGAATATGATCAATTTCAAGCCATGCAATTGCATGAGAGTTGTTTTCAATTGGCCTTTTTCTAGAAAAGTCTGAGAGACAATTCCAATGTTTCCTCTCCAATCAAAGATTAATTCCCTTTTGGTGGGGTTAAGGATTTGGATGGATAAAGTAAACTGGATTCTCCACAATTAATCCAATTATTCCTTTTCTAGAACTTTACATTCTTTCTTCTAGACTTTTAGTTATATCGTCACATGCAGTGATACTTCTCTACAACAATATTATTATATAATAACAAATTTATATCGTCACATGCAGTGATATTTCTCTACAACAATATTGTTATATAATAACAAATTTATATCGTCACGTGCAGTGATACTTCTCTACAACAATATTGCTATATAACAATAAATTATTATTAAAGTTAAGCTTTTTATGGAATTAATTTCCATGGTATGTTATAATTTATATTCTACGTAACAACACTTCGCTATAACAGTAAAAAATATTCAAAACAAATAAGATTATTGTAAAAAGATTTGACTGTACTACATTTTCATGGTCTTACATCATTGTATAGGAATTTACTTATGAAATACGTAAGTGTCGATAGTATATATGTATAACGAGAAACGTAGAGCATTTGAAGAATTCAATATTCTTAATGTAGACATTTGTGTTTTTCCTTCTATATGTATGCGACAGATCTAAGATTTGAGCTTTATCGATTAGATTTCGTAATTCTATCTTTAACTCATTTGATTTATTGAGTTCGAATCCAATCATTTGTATTTGTTTGTGAACATTTTAAACAGATATATTAGATTCGAGTCAGAATTATTAAGTATGTACGAAGCCATAACTTACTATCTATATTTGCGTTCATCCATATATATACTATCGATGCACATAACTAAAACTTATATGTTATATAGTATTTTTTTATAATTATAGTGTACAACTTTTACACCATCTGGTTAAGATGGTCTATAATTGTAGATAATAATTATTTATAGTTGTCCTAGTTTGATAATCTACGAATACAACAAATAACCGGCTAAAATATACTGATAATGTAAATTTTTTTTACTCTATTAATGTATCAGTTAATTTTTTGAAAACAACCTTTCTACCTGCACAATGTAAAGGTAAGGTGTGCGTTAACATAATCCTATGTAAAGGTAAGGTGTGCGTTAACACAATCCTATGTAAAGGTAAGGTGTGCGTTAACACAATCCAACTTCAGTGACCCAACATGTGGGAATATATTAGGTATATTATCGTTGTTATTATTTTTTGTAATGTATCAGTTAATTCTGAGAGAAACTCAAAAATAGCCAGATTTACAAGTGGTCATTCAAAAATAGTCACAGTTTCAAAAGTAATCGAAACTCATCCACTTTTTATGTAAAGATAAATATGAACGAAAACACTGTTCAAAATCCGGAAAATACTCCAGTATATTATACTTGCGTTCCAGCATAAGTATACTAGACTTGCAACATAAGTATACTGGACTGTTCGAATATAATATACCGTCCAACATAATATGCTGGAAGTTCATACACATGTGCTCCAATCTCTAGTATATTATGCTGGAACTTTCCGCGTGTTGGAGTTCCAGCATATATAATATGGTGGAAGTTCATACACAGGTGCACCGATCTCCAGTATATTATGCTGGAACTTTACGTGTTGCAGCAAAATCGTGGCTATTTTTCAATGACGTTGCAAACACTGGCTATTTTTGAATGACCAGTCCGAAAACTAGCTAGTCCGTGCTACGTTAATTCTATATTATATGTTAGTCAAGTTCTCTATATATATTCCCAAGCTGGCAAGCTGCACACTTATATATATCTCCCAATTAAGCTGCACACTTATATATAGATATATATATTCCCATATTATTCTCCTTTCTTTTACCAATTTCTGTTATTTTAATTATAAGCTTCATAAATATAAAGAAGAAGAAGATGTCTGGTGTTTGGGTGTTCAAAAATGGAGTAGTCAGACTTGTAGAAAAACCAGGAGATAATTTCCAAGGTTGTAGGAAAGTGTTGGTTCATATTCCTACAAATGAAGTTATTACATCCTATGCAATTCTTGAAACAAAACTATATAATCTTGGTTGGGAAAGGTACTATGATGATCCAGAATTACTTCAATACCATAAGAGATGTACAACTCATCTTATTACTTTACCAAAAGATTTCAACAAATTTAAAACCATGCATATGTATGATATTGTTGTCAAGAATCGCAATGAGTTTGAAGTTAGAGACATGTGAGAAAGACATTTTAAAAAAAATTTGTGTTTGCCTCATTTTTTCATGTGTGATTAGTCTTGTTGAAATCATGTTTTAATTTGTTTTGGTTGGTTTTCACAGTGTTTGCAATTTTGTAATGGGACAGGTTTTGTGATATAGGATATCACCTTCGATTGTGGTGCGATGTAGGGGTGTTCATTTGGATCGGATATCCGAAATCCGACCCGTTTCGTTCAATTTCGGATCGGATTCGGATTGGTATACTTTAATCTGATCCGATCCGAAATCCGAAATTATTAGGCAATGTATAAATACTACACTTTAATTTCGGAGAGTCAGTACTTCCTTTGCATCTTCCTTCAAGTATTACCTTTACAATTACTAGATTTAGCTATATTGGCACCATAGTACTCTCATAATTGTATAAACATGAATTTATGCATTGCCTCTTTTACTAAGAAAATATACATATTAGTTTGCGACTTTGAGACATAATAACTATCCAAAATCCGATCCGATATAATTCAGATCGGATTCGGATTGCATTTTCTAGAATCCGAAATCCGAATCCGAAATATACTATATCCGATCCGATCCGATTCGTGCACAACCCTAGTGCGATGAAGTACACGATTTTTAACTTCATCTTCCTACACTTAAATTTGAAGGGGAGCTTTGGCGTTGTTAGAAAATATAGGTAAGAAACAGAGAATTAAAAGCTTTGAGGCGTGAAAAATCACTATCTTTCAAGAGTTATTGCCCCTATATACTTTAGGGATTACAAGCAATTCTCTATTAGGATACAACAAAGCCAGAAATATACGTGCAGATTGAATACTCTACTTCTAATAGCCACAACTTTTCTGTTAATTAAAATTCGAATTTAAATTTAAATTTTAAATAAAAAAAACTGTTCCATAAATATATATATATATATATATATATATATATAAATACTCATATCCTTCTAAATATGTCGATTGTTAATTTCATTGGACTTAATGGGCCAAACTTTATAAAACCATCTAAATGGCTTTAGGCCATCGGTGTGGGACTTTCCACATATGACAAACTATTCCAACAGGCGTGACTGGTAAAGTTGCTGCTATGATAAGGAGGTTACGGGTTCAAGCCGTGAAAATAGACTCTTGCAGAAATACAGAGTAAGACTGCGTACAATAGATCCTTGTGGCCCGGCCTTTTCCCGGATCCCGCACATAGCGGAACGTAGTACACCAGGCTGCCCTTTTTCTTCCTACACTTAAATGGTGATATAAGATCACCTAGGATTGTGGTACGATGGATTACACGAGTTTTTAACTTCACATTCCTACACTTAAATGGTGATATAAGATCAGTAGATCACCTAGGATTTTGGTGCGATGGGCGGGACTTCTCACATTTTTAACTAGAAGTTTCGAGTTCGAGTTATTGATATATAAATTTTTCCCGATAAAAAGCGTTTTTCAATTTAATGGACCTTACGTGATATGAATACAAACTGCTACGTACTTTGGGTATATATATATATATATATATATATATGGTAGGGGTCTAGCCAAACTCCCCATAACCTAAGGCACATCCCCGAAGGTTAATTATTAAAAAAAATGAATTAATATCCCAATATATTTATCAAATACCTGGTACGAAAAGAGAAAATAGGGCAAGCGAGATGTATTTTGTATTTCTTTATTTTTTATCTCTCCTTTTCTTCTCATAAATAATGAATCCTATCCAATCCAATTATATCCACAAAGTATGCGACATGAGAGATCTTTATCTCTGCGTCATTGATGGCTTCCCATGCATTTAAAGGGCAGTCCGGTGCACTAAATTTTCGTTGTGCGCAGGATGGCGAGGTTCGGAAAAGGATCGAACCACAAGGATTTATTATATGCAGTCTTCCCATACATTTAATGTACCATATACAGTTTTTGGAAGATATAATCTTTGATTTCTATTCATGAATCTTTTCGTATAACCAAACAATATACCTATGCCATTTAATTATTTTTCCTTTCTTACAGGCAAACTAAGAAGTTTAACTTTTATACACGAACAATATAAAATTATTTGTACGTGTCCATAATAAATGCGATCAATGACAGATGTAGCTTATTAAGCTACTAGTTCAACGAAATTCAATATTTTGACAAGTACATAAATATATACGTAAAAAAACAATAAATGCTATATTTTTATACTCAATCAGAATCCAAACTCTTTGTTATGCCCCTAATTCTTAAAATGCTTCTCATTTTGAGCACTAATATTATTATAATATTAAACATCAACCCCTATAATTAAATAAAAACCACCCATTATCTAATTTCAGATTGACATATATTAGATGACTTAAGAATGACAAATTAAATAATCAATCAAAGTGTAACAACAAAGTCGTTGTAGTATAGTGGTGAGTATTCCCGCCTGTCACCCGGGTGACCCGGGTTCGATCCCCGGCAACGGCGCTAGTTTGTTTTAGTTACTTTATTTGTCGGTATTTTGTTTTTTCGGTTATTTATCGGGTTTTTTTTTAAATATAGGATATACACTACCAAACGCATATTCCGGCGACTACATTTTCAACATAACACTATCAAATCAATTGCTATTTGATAAATTTATCATTTACCAAGATATATTGATGATAATTGAATAAAATAGTAATGAATAATTTAAGTACTCAATTAAAAATCGATTTATTTTTAGTATGAAATAAACTTTTTTATACTTAGCGGAAGAAAATTACCAATCAAACTAGAACGTAAAGGCAAAGAATTAAATTATTAAATAGCAAAGAACTAGACTAAAAATATAAATGACTAATGTATACCATAAAATTTTAGAAACTTTATATAAAAAATATACATATATATAGGTGTAATAATAAATTTAAATAGCTAATTTTATAGTCGGTTTGATTCGGGTTTTTTTTATTGAAACCAAAACCAAACCAAATTTGATCGGTTTTTAAAATTCAAAACCCAAACCAAACCAAACCTAAAATGTACCGATTTCTTTGGTCAGTTTGGTTCGGTTTTCAGTTTGGTTCGATTTTTCGGGTTTTTATAAACACCCCTAGTCACAGCTAAGTCATGGCTCCTAGCTCCCTCGAGCCCTTATTCGATCCCTTCTCTTAGCTTAGGCAGAATTAACATATTTTTCTTTCTGTAGTTTTCTAATCGGTGTATGATTTTTCCGTTCCTCCGCTTAATAGATAACTATTTGTTACTAATGAAGAATTTCTTATCATCTTAAATTTTGGTCATTAAATTTACACTAACGGAAATCATAAACTTTATACATAATAGAGGGATATGATAGAGATTTTAAAAAAATAATAACTAATGGAGTTTCTTCTTCCATTCTATCTCATTCACAGATTGATATTGTAAAAGTCATTTTCTTGCTTTTATGCCAGCTCGTGATGTAAACGGGTCGCACATACACCCTAGTACATGTTCCTTGACGCTAATTCCATAATAATATCTTTTTAGATTCAGTTTAACTAGAAGTACAATGGGACATATTAGAAAAGGCATAAACTCAATGGCTGACCAGACCACATCTTTTGATATATAACCTTCAGGGCCTCGAAAAGTCAAGAAATCATTTCAGAATTTATAAAATAAAATAAAAAGGGGCAAATCTAGATGAGTCTTCTTTAGCCATTGGTTATAATTGTAAGCAGTAAGATTCTTCTTGTTACCTTTAAAATAGAATAAAAACACTTTATATTATAGCTTAATATTTGACGGCGACAATGGTGATGTTCGAACTAGCTTGTACGTATTTCAACTAATTCATCGATTATTTACTATTTTCAACCAACACAAACAGAAGTATATGTAGTTAAGGTACAGGTTCAACTGAACGTATGCATTTTTTATACTGAGTAATAAGCATTTGAAAAATCACTAATATTTAATAAAATTTTGAATCGATAATTATATTTTAAAGTCCAATGAGTTCAATAGTAACCAAATAAAGATTGAATCGGTCAAATTTAATCATAGATCCGCCTCTGAGCATAAGCTATGTTGCGCGGACACTCCAAAATGTAGCCGCACCCGTATCGGATCCTTAAAAAATGCACTACTTTTGGAGGATCCGACACATATCCAACCACATTTCGGAGAGTCTGTGCAACATAGAGCATAAGTACCAGCTAACTTTGTTCGCCAAAACTAAGAAGGAAAAAAACATGAAAATGATAACCAAACTATACAATAGATTACAAATGAAGTGAAGGTCTTTTAACAAGTTCAAACAAATCCAAAAATGGTGAACAACATTAACACTTATTTCTAACATAAGTAAAAGAACCCCTTCCTCTCCTCCCTATCCCGGACCGCAGTTCCCTTACGTCGTGATCAAAATACAAAAATAGATGAATAGAATAGACAAAATTGTTCTGCAGATTGACAAAACTCATAGACGAGTCGATGCTTTTGAGGTACGTTTGTTCATTCCAAGGATTATCACAATTACTGTCACATCGTCGTGATATTTCCTCCTCCTCCCAGCTGGTATGCTCATCAACTCTTCCTTACTGAAGCCTGCAAATTCATATAATTAACTCAAACTTTCCGCTGGCATATCCACAATGCAGTTGATAGCCGATACAACCTCAGAGGATCATCAGTTGATCTCACTGTGTTAACTACTTACACTAAAAAATGCTTACTAGTATGTAATAGGTTGTGTCTATGTTGCTCGGACTCTCCGAAAATGTCACCGGGAGCGTGTGAAGGAGAAGCAGTGCATTTTTGGAGAATCCGACACGGGTGCGGCATTATTTTGGAGAGTCCACGCAACATAGGGTTCTGTGGCTATCGTATAATGTGGTTTCATTGACTTTATTATACAGTAAGGAAGCAAGATTGTCAAAGTGCTGACAGTCGTGTTTGATTAACTTTAATATGCCGTCCATCCCAATTTATGCGACCGTATTTGACCAAGCATGGAGTTTAAGAAATAAGGAAGACTTTTGAAACATCTGATCTTAAATATGCCATAGATAACTGTAAGGCTATAAATTATCTCATTAAGGGTAAAACAGTCATTTTAAAGTTAAACTGTTACAAAATATAGAAAGGTATATCATTCTTTTTGAGACTGACTGAAAAGGAAAGAGTGTTTCAAATCAATTGGAACGGAGTGAGTATAGAACATCCACAGATAAAAGAAAGAGTTGATGTGGTCGAATGGAGAGAAAATCGAGGCAGATGTCATACCTGCACAATCTGCTGCTCGAATTACAAGCTGCTCCAGCAGAAATTTGGCTGGATCACCTAAAGGGTAACGTTGAATATAAGAATGGACAAGCTTTACAACCTCGTCATTGTTGAAGAAGTCAAATAGACCGTCGCTTCCAAGTATAACGAAGTGATCAGAACTTGATATTTCATGTACAGTAAGAGACGGTTGTACAGAAATATATGGAGGACTGATTAGATTTCGGACGCGAAGAATTCCCATCAAAGCATCGTTCATACTCTTCTGCAATAAGGAAATGAAGTGTTATCCTTCCTAATAGGTAAGAAGCAAGAAAATTAAAAGATTATATCATTGTTGACACCAACACGATGCCAAAACGATAATCGTCTAGTATCTATTAAAACAAAATTTGCTACAATACACGAGATTTTCAAACGTCTAGGTCACATATAATAAGAAATGCACTTTTTTTTTGTTGAGATATTTCAATTGAATCAATTCTCCATCCTAGTATTTAGAGACGTTGCCAAATTATTTAGGTAGTGTCAGACAGGGGCGGAGGTAGTGTATGATTAACGGGTTCGGACGAACCCAGTAGTTTTTGCTTAAACCCTGTTTTGTATTAGAAAATTCACTAAACATATATAAATATTTAACTGCGAACCCAGTGACTAAATGAGTTACGAGTTCGGTGGCAGGTTCGGAACCCATAAACTTCAAATCCTGGCTCCGCCTCTGGTGTCAAAACTAGGTATAAGGTGATGCCAAAGTAAAGAAGTTGCACCTTTTTCAAGTAACCGACTCCAAGTGCCCGAGTAACCTTTAGCTTTCCCTTGACTTTCCCTCCCACGATCGTTGAGTGATCTTCAGGATGATTCTTTAATAGTTGGATTCTTTCAGATTCATTATCGACAGTATGACTAACAGTAAGCTGCACAGCTTGCAATCGTCCATCACTATTAGTAACGATGCCTTCACCATAAGTTGCCAATACAGCTCGACTATCTCCTGCATTGAGCACATACAAGTTCTTCCCGAGTAGAAGCACAACTAATACACAGGATCCAATCGATACTAAGTCAGGGCGGTCATCCATTTCTTGTTCAACCATGTGAAGGAAATCGTTCTCAGCTTGAGTAAGAGCCTGTTCCAGGCTATTAAGTACCTTTTGCTTAAAAGAGGTACACGACTTTTCCGCCTCTAAATAAGGAAGCCCATTACCAAAGCAATCAACATATGAACCCTTATTAACTTTAGACTCTCGCTCGAGTTCCCAGTCCAATAAACTGAGGTAATGTCTAATTGTTTCATACAATGTTCCAGCCAGAAAATCAGCTGCATCTCTTCCATTAAATCCATCATATATGGCACAGAAAAGCGAATCGTTCTCTTCTGAACAGACAGCCTGTACTCTGTCTTCACCCGCTGCACCACCCGCTATTTTAACTTCTGTTGCATTAAGGAAGCTTTCACTCGAAGATTTCAATGAAGATGGATTGTTGTCTTCAGCTAGCTCACTTGGAGAGGACGGACTACAACTTAAGTTTGACAAACTACTCTGAAAAGAAGATGACAATAGATCCAACTTTGAGAAGGACGGAGAAGAGGGTATCCGGCGGAATGAAGTAGGTGAATCCAAAGCGGGCAGTATCTCAGCCCCAAATAATCCGTTGCAAATATTTGTGTTAGCTAGAGTGGCATTGGCACTTAGAGCAGCACCAGAAAGGCAAGAGAAGGAACCGTTGGCTCTTCGAAGTTTAGTTCCAGGACGCATGTCAATACCATCTGATTCGTCGCCAGAATCATCGGTGTTGGAATTACAGTGATATCCAAAACTTATTTTGATTTCCGCTCCTGGATCAGTTATTGCTTGTCCACCCATCATTTGTGCCTACAAACAAGTCAACAATCTCCGTTAATTCCAATACCGTTCGGAGAAACTTCTTCCTGCCAAGGACAATACTATGCTACATACTATTTTACAGCAAATACAATTTTCATTTTGATGTGAATACATATTCTCAATAATCTTGATGATGCTATTACCGGACACTCTCAAATCTCAACTACTTTAAAACGATTAGACAAATGACTGCACACTGGACGGACAAAGAAGCTAGTCAATAAAAAAGAACCTCCAGTTTCTTCTCCTTCCCGAGGAGGGAATTCAGATAATGGCTCGTAAACACAGTTCTGCAATAGCCAAGACCAAACCTTGAACATCACCCTAGATCAAACCAAAACTGCGAAAGCGCAAAATTATACATGCCAATATGCATCGGATATGATTGTATCACTATTTTAATCCTTATCGAGATATAAAAGTTTATCATGCTAGAAGAAGTTGAATAGAAATTGGATATGTATAGCCAACTCAATCCAAGAAAATAAGGCTGGATATCTAGTATCTGGTACCCACTGGTCCGACAAATCCAGAATTCACGCCACATAGAGCTCACTAAAGAAGACATTCTCATTCGCTCTCTCTTCTTGTTCTTTTTCAGATTTTAATTGATAATACTAGCTTCTTTGGCATATATTGTGCGCACCACCGTCCTATCAGATAAGAGGTTGTTTTTACAACTTGAACCAGTGAGCATAGTGTCAAGACTCCCCACTAGTAAGTAATACTATTGCATTTCAGATAAGAGGTTGTTTTTACGACTTGAACCAGTGAGCATAGTGTCAAGACTCCCCACTAGTAAGTAATACTATTGCATTTAAGATAAGAGTATGTTTTTACGACTTGAACCAGTGAGCATAGTGTCAAGACTCCCCACTAGTAAGTAATACTATTGCATTTAAGATAAGAGTATGTTTTTACGACTTGAACCAGTGAGCATAGTGTCAAGACTCCCCACTAGTAAGTAATACTATTGCATTTAAGATAAGAGTATGTTTTTACGACTTGAACCAGTGAGCATAGTGTCAAGACTCCCCACTAGTAAGTAATACTATTGCATTTCAGATAAGAGGTTGTTTTCACGTCTTGAACCTAGTGACCAACATATCAATAAAGGAGAATTCTCCGCTGCAATCGCTTCGATCTACCCCCTAGGTGAAAAACTGTAATACGCCCTGAGGAATTCCTACGAGCAGACTTCGATGTACTCAAAGTGAATTGTCTAAGTGCTCTCCTTTGTCTCGTAAGGCTCCCCACTAATAAGCAATACTAAAATATCATAAATAACAAAATCTTTTTCAAAGAATTTATCCATTTTCAAGATTATATATCCCAAGATACTGTTAACAATAAAAAACTTCCTATATGAAAATAAAATCATGGCACATACAGATTACAACAACAATATCCATATTGTGAGGATTAATCATGAAAATGACTATTTTCTCATGAAAAAAAACAAAACAAGAAAATCCACACCAACCCCATTAACTGAAATAACTGAAAAACAGAAGAAAAGAAAAATTGATAAAAAGCAAATCTTTTACAAAGAATTTCACCATTTTCAAGACTACACATCCCAATATACTATTAACAATCCAAAATCTCCCATATGAAAATAAAATCATGACACATGCAGATTACAACAACAATATCAGTATTACAAAAAAAAAAAAAAAAAAAAAAAATTGTAACCAAAAACTGACCTTTTCTTGAATTGATGTAAACCCCCAATGACAAAAACACCCCAAGAAGCTGAAAATGCTCTATCTTTCTGCTTAGTTTAAATTGTTTACAGAAGCAAAGTGTTAAAGAACAGAAGGAAAAAAGAAAAATATAAAAGTTTGTGATAAAAATGGATGGCGTTTATTAAATGGAAAAAAAAAAGAAGGGGCGGCTCGGTTGGAGAAAATTTCTATGGATGACGTTGATAGAGGAAAAGTGAAACAAGTCAAGTTTTCTGTACAAAGATTCACTTCACACCAATGGTGGTAATTTTGAGAAGAAAAAAAAAATCAGGTTTTTTATTATTTTGGGAATTTTCCTAATTGGGTTAGGACTCTTAATTATGTTTTCGGAAACTATTTTTTATCTATTTGAAAATTAATGAAACAAAGACTTTTTTTTTTTTTTTTTTTTTTTAT
>ML292952.1:0-15895 GCA_005239495.1 Nicotiana undulata
ACCTGCTACCTGGGAGGTCATTAATGATGTTATTCAATTTTTACATAAATTTATATAGCTACTGTTGAGTTTTCTGAACCATACTACCCTACTGTTACAATGATTTTAGTACATATAGCTGAAATTGCTTTTCTACTCTTTGAATTTAAGAAGAAAGAAAAATATACGGCTGCTATTGAAGAAATGCAAGACAAATTCAAAAAATATTTCTTTCCAATTCCTCAGATTTACTTAATTGGCGCTGTTTTAAATCCTTCTATTAAGATGGCTGATTGTCACCAATTAATCAATGCTTTATATACTTACATGGAGATTGGACCAACTGAAACCCCAGATATTTTTACTTGTATGAACAATCTAAATGATAATTTACAAAAATTATATAATTATTATGCAAATATAGTTGATGATGTTGCTCTTAATGTAGGCAATGTTAACCCCAATATGCAGTGTACCACTTCTTCAAGTTCTACTACTTTGTGTGATGATGAAATATTTGATAGTTATAATATTTTTACTACATTTGCTACAATTCAAACCAGTAGCAGGAACATTGATGAACTTAATTTCTACTTGCAGAAGCAAAAGGAGATGCGCACAAAGGAATTTTCAGCGTTGGGATGGTGGCGTGAAAATGAAAAGCAATTTCCTGTTCTTTCCGCTATGGCTCGGGACGTGCTGAATGTGCCAATTTCAACTGTTGCATCAGAGAGTGCATTTAGTCAAGCAAGACAACAATTAGGAGACACCCATCACTCATTGGGAAGCAATGCTTTGGAAGTTTTAGTATGTTTCAGATATTGGATTAGATCGGAACGAAGAAATCAAGGACGTGAAGATGTTGATAGCCCAGAAGACGAGGAAATTGGAGATATATTAACACATGGTAACCCATCTGAATTTAACACTCCAGAAGAAGGACAATCAGTTCATATTGATTATGAAGAACTTACAAGGGCGATGCAAAACCTTTGAATTTAGTACTTGTCAAATTTAGTACTTGGTTGTAACTTGTAAGTTGTAAGAGTTGAATTTTGAAATTTAAAATTTGATAATTGAAATACATGTTGCACTTGCAATTTATAAGTGCAATTTTTTCCATAATCATTGTTATCTTTATATATTTTAGTATTTTACTTTATATTTTATTTAAAATACGTGTACAAAAAATTTTAAAAAAAATTGAAATACTTATAACCCTGCCCGGCCCCTTAAACCCCTACCCGTACGGGTTACTTTTTTACCCGGATAAACCCGAACCCGTTAAACCCGTTAACAATTAACCGTAACCGGCCCGCTTTGTAACCCGTCCGGTTCCTAATTTTTCCTACCCAGCCCGGCCCGGCCCGCCCGTTAGCCACCTTTANTGAAATACTTATAACCCTGCCCGGCCCCTTAAACCCCTACCCGTACGGGTTACTTTTTTACCCGGATAAACCCGAACCCGTTAAACCCGTTAACAATTAACCGTAACCGGCCCGCTACCCTAACCCGTACGATTAAAAAAAAAGGCAACCCGGCCCGGCCCGGCCCACCCGTTAGCCACCTATACTTCCATGTGCCCGGCTCTTAGCTTATTCACAGTGCAACTTCTGTCCGCAGGGATAAGGTCGAGAGACTAACAAAGTCTTAATTATTGAGATATTTGGACCACGATCTCTTCCAGTTTTGTGCTCATCATTTTACTGATTTTTTTTTAAATAGAAACTGAGCATTTTATTCATCTCCAAAAAAGGTACACTGAGCTGAGGGAGTCAAAATATGATATCTCCTCCCTAATTCATCATGTAAGATAGAATCAACTATCTTATATCATTTTGAGAAGAGATAAATGCATTTGAAAGAAAATGAGGACTTCAACCTATATAATAAGGTCCTCTAATAGTCAGTACCCCTACACATGTACAAAAAAATGATGATCATGGTGGTTCAAAGGCTATGTTGGATTTCTTCAATTTGGACCTTCGAAGAACAGGCATATTCCACCTATCCATATTCATCAAACCTCTCACTTGAGGTGGTAGATCAGCAAAATCATGAAACACTTGAGCGTGAGTGAGGATATGGCTGAGACTGGCGAGCTTATCGGCAACTTGATTACTCTCTCTGTAGCAGTGTTTAAGGGTGAGTCTTGACTGAACCATGAATTCTTTAAGCTCCTCTACTTCTTTTGAGATCCTCCAGGGAGTTGCATATCGACCATTCACGCACTTTACAAGCAACTTTGAATCACTTTCAGCAGTAATATATTGCAACCCATTTGACAAGCACCATTTAATGCCATAATGCAGAGCAAAGGCCTCTGCCCAGTTACTGGTACCAGTGCCGAGAGGTAGGGAGTATGCAAAAACAAGGTAGCCATCTTTGTCTCTGATCACACCTACACCACAACAATTACCTTCTTTAGAGCTACCATCGGAGTTTAGTTTGACAAATTGATGAGTAGGCCTGGTCCATTTAACAAAAATGGATTTTTCAAAGGGAATTGTACTTCTCATAAGCTTGCTAAAGTCATCCCAGTTAGGAGAAAATTGAAACTGCTGGAATTGACTATTAACAAGTTGAGTTACGGAGAAAAGTATTAAAGAAAGGGACCTCCTCACATTTGCTCTAACATTGTCATATTTGGCCTTGCACCTTGCTTTCCAAATTTCCCAAGAGGCAATAAAAGGCAGACATCTAACAATGAGTGTATGGACTGGATTTCTAACCTTGCACCTCCACGAATTCACCATTAATTGTCTATATGGAATGTCTGAGAATGCAATGCCCATAGGACCACATAAAATTTTCCATAACTCTTTCGCAAATGAGCCATTGCAAAATAAATGATCCACAGTTTCTACACCAGGAGAACCACAACAACAACATCTGGGAGATATAGAGTATCCCAACCTGGTCACTCTTGTATCAGTAAGAATCTTGTCCCTCAAGGCCCTCCAAACAATAAAATTCATCTTGAAGGAAACACCTTTTTGCCAATTCATAGTATTCACCCAAGATTTTTGTTTCTTTTTCCTAAGTAACTGCCAGGCTGAGGCCACGGAAAAGGTTCCGTTGTTGTTAACTATCCATTTTGGATCATCAGGAGTCGCAGGATTCAAACTAATCTGTAAGTTATTAACTTTATCCACAACATGTTGAGGAAGCAGAAGATCCAGACCTTCCCAATTAATTTGGTTGTTAAAAAACATATGGGAAAGCTTCACATTCTTAGGTTTATGGTTCAAAGGTAAGAAGTTACACAAGGAACCCAACTCTGACCAGTTATCAAACCAAAAGCATACATCGCCTCTTCCAATCTTCCATAGAATTTGTTTGTCAACAATCTTTTTGATCTTACACATAGCATTCCACGACTGAGATTGGCCAGAATACCATCGCTTGACTAAAGGATGGCTTCTCTGACAATATTTGGCCATAAGAAAATTCTTCCACAAGGACTGGCCTATTCTAAAGTTCCACCATTGTTTTGCTGTGAACGCATTACAAATGTCCTGAATTTTTCTGAAATTAGTACCTCCCTCTTCATACGGAAAGCAAAGATTATCCCACGAAGCCCAGTGATATCTTTTCTTCTCTGCTGAACCTCCCCAAAAAAATATGTTCAACACTCTTTCTATCTGGTTAAGAACACCTTTTGGGGATGAATTGCGGCTAGAAGATGAGTTGGTAGTGCCATCAACACATGTCTGATTAATACTACCCTACCACCAGTGGAGAGAAATTTTGAATGCCATCCTGTGATTCTGTTAATAACTTTGGTTATCATTTCAGAGAAAAGGAAATCTTTTTCCTCCCAACATACAATGGACATCCCAAGTATTTGATAAGTAGGACTTTGTGCTCCATGTGAGTGATCCCTTCCACCCTTGAGATCTCATCTGGTGGTGTGTTGGGAGCAAGGATAACACATGAATTTTGCTTATTGACCAATTGTCCTGAGATTTTCTCATATCCATTAAGAGCCTCCATCAAAAGTACCAACGATTTCCTGCATCCACTAGAAAAAAGAATGATATCATCTGCAAAGGCAAGGTGATTAATTAAGGGTTCATTCTTATTCATATGAAAATCTTTAAAATCATCTAGAGAAGTAATACGATTTAATTTTCTAGAAAGATATTCAGCACATATGACAAAGAGAGAAGGAGAGATAGGATCTCCTTGTCTTAGACCTCTTTCAGATTTGAAAAAAGCTTGTCTAGTGCCATTAACAAGTAGAGAATACCAGTTACTAGAGATATGTCTAAAAATAATATCAATCCAAGTCTCACAAAAGCCAAGTTGCCGCAGAAGAACACATAGATTTGACCATGACACCCTATCATATGACTTGGCCATATCCAGTTTCAAAACAACATTTCCTTTCTCATTTGGTTTTCCAATATCTTGAATTATTTCTGTTGCAAGTAAAATATTTTCTGTAATGGCTCTTCCTTTTATAAAGCCACTTTGATTCCAGCTAATCAAATCAGGTAAAATAATGCTCACTATGGAATTAAGTAACTTAGCAAAGAGTTTACTAATAACATTGCACAGGCTAATAGGTCGCACAGGCTAATAGGTCTTATGTCATTAAAATGTTGGGGAGAGGGGACTTTGGGAAGCATGACTATGCATGTATGTGTAAACCACCTAGGAAGTTCTGCTCCAAAAAAAATAGTAATAAATGATTGAAGAATATCAGAAGCAACAATGGACCAACATGTTTGAAATTTTTTTGCAGTAAAGCCATCGGGGCCAGGTGAACTATCTGGATCCATTGAAAGGATACATGATTTCAATTCCTCCTCAGTAGGCAACACAATCAACTTGTGATTAACATCATCTGAAATGTCAGGCTCTATAATATCCAAATCAGAGAAATCATTCTGCTCATGTTTTTGGGAGAAGAGTCCGTGAAAATATCTCACTGCAGCTTCTGAGACCTCCTTAGTCCCTTCTACCCATTGAAAAAATTCATTCTGGATCTTGTTGATGCTCAATCTCCTTCTCTTATCTTTGATGACATTGTGAAAGTAGGCAGTGTTAGAATCGCCATCAGTTAGCCATTTAACTCTAGCCTTTTGTCTTAAAATAGAATCCTGGATCTTGAGATATCTGATGTACTCTGCCCTGGTTTTGTTCAAGTTGGTTCTATTAACATCACTGTTATTATTTATGGTCAGAAGTTCAAGATTGGAGATTTCCAATTCCAATCTTTTAGATTCTTCATGGATATCTCCATAAGCCTCCCTAGACCAAGAACTGAGTCTCGAGGCCGTCTTCTTCAACTTCTGCTGCAGGATTCATAAGGGATTGCCTTGGCATTCTTCTTCCCATGTGATTTTAACCACATCATGAAAATCCACATGCTCAGTCCAGAAATTGAGAAATTTGAAGTATTTAATGTATGTCTCCTCTGTATGGCAGAATTGAGATAAGAGTGACACATGATCAGAGCAAGCACTGGCCAAATGTGTAACAATAGTTCTACCAAACAGGCTAAACTACTCAGAGTTTTACACCATCCTATTCAATCTCTTCCAAACAGTATCAGGAGCACCTCTGTTGTTGCACCATGTAACAATATTCCCCAGAAAACCTGCATCCCGCAAACCACATTCTGTCAAACATTCTAAAAAATCAAAACTTTTGTCAATTCTATAAGTATTTCCTCTAATTGTTTCCTCAGGATCAGAGATGACATTAAAGTCACCTATAATAGCTCATGGTCCCTGAAGAGAAGCAGAAAAGTTAACCAAGTTAGCCCATAATTCTTTTCTCAAGTTGGATCTACATTTAGCATACACCGTGGAAAAATGAAACTCTATATTAGAGATGATATGGTGGACCTTACAGGAGACAATTTGATCAGTATCATTTACTCTGTTAACATCTAAATCTTTGGACCAAAAAATCCAAATTTTATTATTGACATTAGAGTAACAGTGGTTCATATCAAGCTGATTCATGTATTGATTCATTTTTATCCCTTTCACCTTAGGTTCTTGCAAACAAATGAGGGATATATTATATTGAAGCTTGAGAGTTTTGAGTCGCTCAAAAGCACTTTGAGTTCTTATACTCCTAATATTCCAAGATAGTGTATTAATCATCATAAATAATTGGAGAAAGAACTTTGTTTGACTTCTTTGTAGATTTAGTCTTCTGGGAATTAGACCAAGTATTTTGATTACCATCTAATCCCCTCGGAGAGAGATTGTTCGCATCAGAAATCAGTCTTTGATCCTGAGTTAAAACCTTCTCTATCTCAAAGTCCATGTCGTCCATAGTATTTTTGCCAGTTTTGCAAGCCTCTCCTTCTGATAATGAGGCTTGCTCTTTTAGGAAATGAGTTTCTTCAACCTCCTCCTCTGAATTTGATTCAAAGTGGGGATAATCATCAACTCCATTGTCTTCATCTTGTGAATTTGTTTCTATTTCTATGTTATCCATAGCCATATCTTTATCCTTTCCACTGAAATTTAGCAAAATATGATTCCCATCCGGATCCTCTGGTGGTCTTATAGTCTCAATAATCCCCTGCAAGTTATGAGCTTGAGAGTCATTCTTCATTGATTTTTGAATTTTCTCTGTTTCTGATTTTCAAATTTCTTCATCATTGGATTTGTCATTATTCTCTCTATTTTCAAATCCCTGCTGATTTTTGTTCCTCTCATATGGGGGGACCAGTTTTCCCAAAAAAAAGAATTCTTTTTTGGTCGTTTGATCTTCCTAGTAGTGTTGATTTCAGCTTGAGACTTAATAGGTACTATCTTAGGAAGATTGGGGGTTTGTTCCGCTAAGGAACTACTCGCATTATGACCCTTCCCTTTAGTCAACCCATTTGGTTCATTGATAATACCTTCTGAAGAGATCACACTCCTTTCATTAATATCCTTTTGTATCTTCTTTGAAGTATTTTGATTTTCTTCAGTCACTTGTGTGGACTGAGCCTTATTAGTATTGTTCCTCCCTTTATTTTTTCCTTTGCTATTTGTCACAGTGGTCCACCCTTCCTCCTCATCTCTATTCTCCATTTCCATAGTAGATGTTATTTTCTCTTTGTTTATTTCAGTGATGTTAGCCCTTTTATCCACTTCCATTTCATTACTTACATTTCCACCAGTAACTTCCATGATCTTGTTCTCCAGAGTCGGTGCTTTATTACCTTTGTTTTCGAAGATTGTAGTCGGTTGCCTAAGTTCAGGGTGTTGAACACCACATTGTAGATCACTATGACCGTGCATTTTTAAGTGGTAACAATATTCCGGAATAGTTTCATATTCTATTTTTTTACAACAGTTTCCTTTTGGCCTGCCTCATTGAGAATGTCAATCAGAACCTCTTTTAAAAGAGGTTTGGTAATGTCAATTTCAATCTTAGTTTTAGCCATTGTAGGCCTTGTTTTTTATAGAGTGGCTTTATCACAAATGATTGGGATTCCAATGGGTTTGACAATTCGGCAAAGAGCAGTCCATTCAAAGAAATGCCATCTCAAATCAGGAAGATTAATCCATACCGGAGCCATAGTAGTTTCAACTCAAGGTTTAAAATCTGCAGTCCATTTTTGCAATTTCATTTGCATACCACCAATTATGAGAGGAGACCTGCCATAAACACTTTTGTGATCTTCCTCCAAGTCAAAATCGATGAACACATTCTTGAGATTGTAAGCTCCTATTTTGACAGCGCCTTTGAGAGGAATCGTTCTCAGAAACTCCGTCCGTATCTTTTCAATAGATGGTCTAGTTCTTGGAAAAATGCCCACAATAGTGAGACGACAAGTTTCAGCCAACAAATCGTGTTCTTCCTTTGTGAAACTCACCACTGGTTTTCCTTCGACAATCTTGTATGGCCGATGTTTGAGTTGAATTTTTTTCTTTGTTATGTTGCCATTGGTGCTGGAAACTCCAAGAGCTGTAGCATAATGATAGGATTTATCTCCTACCAGTGTATTTCTGATGACCGAAGGAACTTCAATTTGAGGTGAAAAAGTTTGGGTAATAGCTTGATTAGGATGGAATATAGCAGGGGATGAAGGGATTAGTGGAGGAAATAATAAAATAAGGAAAAGGGTAAAGTAGGATTAATAAGTAATAAATAAGGGTATAGTTGAAAAGAAAAATAAGTAACAATACGACCACACCAAATCGGTCTTTACTTAAAATGACTCTTTTCGTTGTTACGTAACAATGAATTTAACAATACAATACAACGAATTTTAAGTAACAATCAAAACAAATATTGTAATTATAATAACGATATGATACAATACAATGGGTAACAACCATCCAAACAAGGGGTAAGGTGTTGCGATCGAAATCTGTCGCAATTTTCCGACCGAAAACGGTCGCAATATTCAACGCGTTGACTGACAACCAAACTAAATATACCATCGATCGAAATCGGTCTGTATTAATTAAAAAAATTATTTATTTTTCAAATAGCGACTGAAATCGGTCGGAATTTTAAATATATAATAATTTTATAATTATTTGTAAATTATAACAAACCGACCGAAAGCGGCCAGTGTACTAATAAATAAATAAATAAATTTGAATTCAAAATTTCCGACCGTCTTCGGTCGGAAATTTCAAGAATAAGATTTCATTTAAAATTTCCGACCGAATTCAGTCTGAAATTTTGAATGTATGGGGGAAAAAATGAAATTTTTGACCGACTTCGATCGGTTTTCTCAGAAAAAACCGGGAAGAATATGCCTGCTTTTGAGCTACACTACCTTCCAATTACAACCAATATCCATCCTATAATGGCAACATTATATTGCTGCCATTCAACCATAATTAACCAACAACAGCAACAACAATTAACCAATAACAACACTAATAACAACCACAATAACAACGCTAATAACAACAACAACGTCAACCACAACAAAAACTATACAAATGTTCAATAACTAAATAATATCAACAATACAATCTTCATTCAAAACTATTCTCAACTAAATATTCACAAGTTCAAGACTTTGTTTAGCAATATACACCATTCAGTGTGTGTTTTATATTGCATCATCTCCATCTTCACTCTAGAACCTTCATTGTCGGCATGGTTTGAAGGATCATGACGAGAATGATTAGCATATTGGGAAGGCTCACGAGATCGGGGAATGGGGAAAACACCACTAGCAAGAAGATTGGCCAGCTGACCTTGAAGGAGATTAAATTGTTCGTCCCTCTTTTCTAGCTGAACTTGAAGGGTATCAAATTGTTCATCTCTCTTTTGTTCTCTAGCCTTTTTCTCTTCAAGCTCTGTTGTCATCTTTGCGATCTTTCTTTCCATAGATGAGATAGTCGACCTATCAATTGGCTCGCCTTGGACGGAAGTACCTATACCATGCAATCCAGTCCTGTAGCGCCGAAATGATCTCTCTGGAAGGACGCATGCTATCTCTTTATTAGAATCACCGACAACATCCAACCATATCCTCTGCTTCTTCGTCTGAAAGGGGTGGTCGCTCGCCTAGCTCATTCGGTGGCAAGCTTTGAGTGTACCTCCACATCAATGTTGTAGCGACCTTTTATTTAGAAGATAGAAAATTATTAACTATATAATGTTATAAATATTTATAGTAGTTATCAAACTTACATATGCAGTCTCCGCCCGGTCCTAGACCCATCTAGTTGGATCTGTCTGTGCCTTCTTCTTCCGGATGTGAGTCTCTAGGAAGAACTCATCATGAGTCATCTTCCTCCCATATTTTTTTTCTACAAATATATTTAAACATGTTAACTAAATTAAAATATATAAATATAGTTCGATAAAATAGATGTAAATATTTTAAGAAATTATCAGTAGTCTCCTCGCAGTCCCTATGCTCCTTGCACCCACACAGTGCAAGGAGCCACCCTTCTCAGATGCTCAGGTCTTCTTTCCCTGTTCACTCCTCTTCTCGAATTTCTCGGTGGTCCACTGCTTCAGTATATCCTGCCATAAATGCGGTAGAACCCCATGAAGGCTTCTTGCTCTTCTTTCGAGCAGAGCAGGATGAATTAGATAGTCTCTTACGGTATTTGAACATAAAATGTACACAAATTTAACTGTTATACCGGTCCTCCCAGGCAAACTTAGTATGCAAATAAAGTATGTAGCGTTAGATGAAAATATTGTTAGTATAATGCTTAAATAGATAAGAATTGTATTAAAACCTTAAATTGGTTGAAATTTTGTTGCACGAGCTCCGGTAGAAAGTCACTCCAAGTCGCATAGGGTGCATCATACAACCGTCCAAGAGCTTCAGTGATTATCTTTGTAGTCTGATGATTAGGTATGGACCTGCAACCTAGAAATTACATTAAATAAACAAGAGTAGCTATTATAATTCAGCAAAAATAAAGAAGTAATTAATAAATCTTACCCATTTCCCTCAGGCGTGATGATCATCCTATGATAACGATCATACCGCTCTTCCTCTAGATCATCATCCTCCGATGAATCTGAAGCGTGCGCAGAAGGGGAGGCATTTGGCTCATCGCTACTATCCCGAAGGAGAAGTCTAGAAATGCTAGGAGACAAACACCATGGAGAGGAGACGGGGTCGCTGATGAAGATGGTTGCGATCCACACCCCTGCATCGATCTAGACCCCTGCTGCGATCCGGGTGGCTGAACTCTAGGTGGATGCGATCCAGCTGGTGATGAAGAAAATAGAGCAGATGACATGCGTACTACATGGCCCTATGATTTTTGACTCGATGGACCCATGTAACTACATGCAGGATCATATGGAGGAAGTTATAGCCTTGTGGAAGAGAATGGTAAGAATACTGCTGGAGGGCGAATGGTAGGTAGTCTGGTGAGTAGATGGATATGGTGGGATAGATACGTTCCTAGAATATTGATGTCGGCCAGCAGCAACTGAGGGATGAAAGTGTGGAGTGGAAGGAAGCGAGGGTGTAGCACCATCATCATGATCAATAGGACTTTATCCTTCCTAGACCTACCTCGACCCCTACCGGTCATCTGCATAAATTAAATAAAATGTTAGAATTGTGAATATAAATCTATATAAGTTGAGAGCGCTTGAAAAAACTAACATGCTAGTCGTCTTCGACATATCCTTCCTCGTCTGCAAATTCCTCTTCACTTCTTTCATTTTCATTAGGTGATTCTTCATCCTCATTTTATATGATTGTTATTTCCTCCATATCAACTTCTTCTAATATGCGTTGAGGATGCTCCAAGTCATTTTCTAACTGATCATCCACCATTTGGTTAACACTTGAGGTATCGTTTCGTAAGCAACATCTCGCACATTCGCAACTTCCAGCCTACCAACAGGCTTAGTTTTGATTACAACCAACCAATTAGTCTTATCCCGCCGCAACGGATATGGAGTATAATACACTTGCCTAACTTTTTCTGCACTTATTAAAGGATCATAGCGATCATACTCTCTCTTTTTATTAACCTCAATTATGTTGTACTGCGTGCGTACATTTTTACCTCTTCTAGGTGTTGGTTCAAACCACTTGCATCGGAAAAGTATGATCTTCTTATTTGTCCAACTTGAATATGATAATTCTAGAATCTCTTTGATCACACCATAATAATCATTTTTCCCATCTTAGTTGCCTTCACCACCTTTGACACACACCCCACTGTTATTGCTTTTTTTTTTTAATACTTGGAGAATTCTTTGGTGTGAAATTTTTAACCATTCACACGATACTTAGACATAGTTGTAACCGTAGGTGGAGGTCCCCAAGATATGTCTTTCAAAAATTGATTAACACCGTTGGGATTATTGACCTACATGTAGTGTTAAATAAATCACAAGTGAGCAAGTATATTCACAAGTGACCAAGTATGTATATTCAAAAGTGAGAAAGTATGTAAGATGCACTTACACACTCTTTAAACCATGCCTCAAATGTAGATTATACAACATCATGGACAAATTGACTCACGAAGTCACTGAGCGATGCATTGAAAATTATTTATTAGCTGCATCAACCATATTAAATAATAGTCCATGTAAATTAATCTTACGTCAACACTTACTTAAGAAAGGGTTGAACTTTCGGACAATTTAGCAACACATGATTTGAAGCTGATTTGTACTCCATACTACTTAGGCCCCTTTTTTGTTCGATCTTTAGAACCTCGGTCTGGTTGGTTGAATATGGACATAGGTAGATATAATGGATCAATATCAATCATGACATTGTGCCGATTGGGCCTATTTCTAGCACATAACACATGGTTGTCAAAGTAGTAAGAACAAAAATGAGTAGTTTCCTTTGCATGATAGGCTTCGTATATGGATCTTTCAATCCTATTCCTCTGTTTAAAAAATCTTTTATACTTGCCGATAGTCCTGCATATTGTCATATTAGACGATAACGTTAAAGAAAATTACAAGAATAAATCAAGGTTTGATCATTACCTCTCGAATGGATACATCCACCTGCATTGAACTGGCCCTCCAAGTCGAGCCTTGTGTACAAGGTGAATTGGAAGGTGTTCTATCACATCAAAGAAACCACATGGAAAAATCCTTTCCATCTTATTACTGATTACAAGAATGTTCCGATTCATTTGAAGTAGGTTTTCTTCCCTTAATGTGGTAGAACATAAGTAGTTGAATAACAAACTTATCTTTGTGACGGGTTTCCATATATTTTCAGGCAAACCACAAAATGCAATAGGGATTAAAGTTTCCATGAAGATATGACAGTCATGACTTTTCATATGAGTCAGCTTTCCTTCAACCATATCAGCACGTTTTCCCAGGTTCAAAGCATATCCCTCGGGAATCTTTAGGTTTGTAACCCACTCACAAATATGTCGTCTTTGTTCCAAAATGAATGTGTAGCTGTCCTTGGGCTTGAACACCTTACCATTGTTCGCAGACTACAAATGTAATTCAGGTCACCTGTAATATTTTTGTAAGTTCAGTTTAGCCTTCGGGTTATCTTTTGTCTTATTCTTATCATCCATCACTGTGTTGAACAAATTGTCAAAATAGTTCTTCTCAATATGCATGACATCAATATTATGCCGGAGAAGATTATCCTTCCAATACGGAAACTCCCAAAATATGCTCTGGTTTGTCCAGTTATGAGTAACACCATATCCAGGAAATCTAGAAGATGAGGCCTCGGTAACTTTAGTGAAGTTCTGAACCCTCTCCCAAATTTCCTCACCGGACAAAACTGGAGGTGGCAAATCATGTTCAATTGTATTATTTTTTAATGCGTTCTTTATCCTTCTGAACTCATGATCAACTGGCAATGAATTGACGATGACAATCAAACCATGACTGCTTTCGGCCATGTCTTAAAGTAAACGCTTTACCATTTTCCATGCAGTAAGGGCATGCTAACTTTCCACCAGTCATCCACCCAGACAACATTCCATACGCAAGAAAACCATTAATGGTCCACATTAAGTTAGCATGCAAGTTGAAATTTTGCTTAGTTGATATGTCATATGTCTCAACTCCATCATAACATAATTGTTTTGGCTCATCAATCAAAGGTTGCAAATAGACATCAATCAAACTCTCTAGATTGCGGGGACCGGTAATAACACAATTTAAAAATATATATGGACTAGTCATACAAAGACCGGCCAGCATGAATATGGTATTGCAGAAACAGAAAATGGCATGAAACCATCAGCACACAAACCCAATCGAACATTCCTCGGGTCACTAGCATAATCCGGATATGTCTTATCAAAATACTTCCAAGTTTCCTCATCTGAAGGATGACACATAACCCCCGGACGACCTTCTATTTTCATAGTGCCATTTCATATGAGGAGCGAAACACATCGATGCGTACAACCTCGTTAATCTAGGAATAATAGGTAAATAATGCATCGACTTCATAGCAACATTCTTTCCGCTGGAAACCCGCTTAAAACGAGGGTTTCCACAAAATTTATAACTTTCTAAATCTGTATCACCCTTCACAACAATCGATTCTCATAGACGAGAGTCCTAACTTAGAAACCAATCTTAGAAATCTTTGCGTATGTTTAAAGTTGGGTCAACTAGTTCATTCATAAGGCCAATGAAAGAATCCATTCCTGCTTGAGAAATATTGGTATCTGATTTGATACTTAATAATCTAACCGCAACAGACAACTGAGAGTGCATACTCCCTTCCCTTAGTGGACGACTAGCGGCTTATAACAGTTCATAAAAATATTTTGCCTCTTCGTTAGGAGGTTGTTCAACACTTTCATAAGTTTCAAAATCGAAGTACATCCCAAAAGAATCCGCAACCATTTCATGATATCTAGGATGTTGAACACTATTCTCCACCGACTTACTACTTTCACCAACAACTACATCATGAAATACACCATCAGTACCATCAGCCTCTCCATGACTAGTCCACACAAAATAATTATCCATAAACCCCTTTCTGTAAAGATGAGTCGTAACATCCTCCGAACCCAAAAAATGCAAACACTTGCACTTCGTACAAGGACACCCAATCATCCCTCCAATCTGAAACGGTTCAAGTGACATTGCATGCCTAATAAATATTATATTAATCATAATTTGAATGCATATTAATTTGAATAAAATATTATATTAGTTACAAAATACAACATTTAAATAATTTGAATGCATATTAATTTGAGTAAAATATTATTTTAACCCTATCATTAAACATAATTAGACTAGCTAGAATATTTAATTAGTTAACCCATTCAATTAGAGTAAACCTTAAAACTAAAGAATTATAATCAATTGAAATAATACCAAAACTCGAAATTTTAAACCCTAGTTTATAATATTTAATTAGTTAACTCATTCAATTATACAAACTCACTTACTATTAATCATAATTAATAAAGCTAAATCATAATTTGATATGCCCTAAATCATAGTTCAGTAAGGCCTAAATAATAAGTTAATAAAATTTTAAAAAAATCAAAATTAGCTAATTAAGCAAGTATCTTACATGATATCATAAACAAAATCAATTAGAGTAAACCTTATAACTAAAGAATTATAATCAATTGAAATGATCCCAAAATTCCAAACTATAAATCCTAGTTTATAATATTTAATTAGTTAACCCATTCAATTAGACAAACTCACTTACTATTAATCATAATTAATAAACCCTAAATCATAATTTAATATGCCCTAAATCATAGTTTAACAAGCCCTAAATCATGAGCAATAAAATTGAATTTTTTCAAATGTAATTAAGCAAGTACCTTACATGATATCATAAGCAAAATCAATTAGAGTAAACCATAAATCTTTTGCAAAATCAATTAGATTAAACCTTAAATCTAAAGAATTATAATCCACTAAAATAATCTCAAAATCCCAAATTGTAAATTTAGTTTATACAATTGAAAGAACTTCAATAACTAAAAATAACAAATATAGATAACTAACCTTCAAAGAGAGGAGGGAAGTATGATTTTAAAGCAGTGGTGGGGCGGTGGTGGTGGCGGAGGAGCAGTGGTGGGGCGGTAGTGGTGGCGGAGGCGCAATGGCGGCGGAGAAACAGTGGTGGCGTGGGAGAGACGAAGTGGAGGGTTTGATTTTGGGTGAGAAGAGAGTGGTGTGGTGATTTGAGTGGGATTTGGGAAAGATTTTTGGATGTGGAAGAAGGAGTGAGAGAAATAGTAAAGAGAAAAATGAGGAAGAAACCCGTTGGGGCTTCCCTTAATTAGAAATTTCCGACCGAAGTCGGTCGGAAAATTTTGGTCAGTATTATTAAATATCTCTTACTAGACATCACCGAGCGAAATCGGGTAATTGGTTTCTAAATTATTTTCATAATTATTTTCATTACAATACCGACCGAAGTCGTTCGATTTTTGTCAAATTATAATATTTAATATATATATATATATATATATATATATATATATATATATATATATATATATATATATATATATAT
>ML292952.1:16103-27882 GCA_005239495.1 Nicotiana undulata
TGTGTGTGTGTGTGTGTGTGTGTGTGTTAATTACTTATATTTTTGTGTATGTGTTTTCTTAATTACTTATATATGTGTGTATGTGTTTTTTAATTACTTTTATATGTGTGTATTGTTTTACCAAAAAAATGTTAACCTTTTCTTAAAACGAATTAGTGAAAAAATAGAGGGTGAATCCTAGTTAAAGATAATAACTACTAGATCTGAAGATTTAATGTGTTAACAATATAGGGCCACGCCCGAAAATATTAAATGTTGATATTTAGTGCCTAATGATAGTCAATAAATGCAATAAAGAGTGTGCGAAATGAATGCAGATAATGACAATAAATGTAATAAGGAGGAATTCGTCACCCAAATATTAGATGACTTGGACGATTCTCCTTCCTGACAACAACGTGGGGTATTATAAAATGGAGATGAACACGAGACCCTTGGATCTTGTGAACGAAAAGGTATAACTAGAACAATGGAATCAATGGACAAGACAAGCTTTGTATATATTCTTTGTAGTCAACCTTTACAAGTGTGCTCTTATCAGAAAGTGAAGATCCCCTTTTTGTTCTTTATCTCTTCCTATTTATAGGAGATATTCCTGAGAAACCCTAAAAAGTACAAGCGAAGGAATATCCGATGGAATATTCCTCCGCTCTATTCTAAACTTATACTACCATTACTTTCGCATGTTCTTTACTCGATCTCGGCATTAATACCCCTCAAGATGAATCCTTGTCATTGAGCTGTGGTAGGCTTAATCCTCGACCACGTCCATTTCAACTATTAAGTCCAATCCAAATTTTTACCAATACAATTAGTCCTTCCGCTTGTTGAGGTCGTGATCTTGAACGTCATCGATGAACTGATTCTGCATGTAACCGTCCAGAGGAAATTTGGCCGTGATGGATGGATCGAATCGGATGAGGTCGAACTGGCGGTTGTTAGTGGGGTTGCGATTGGTGTGGTTGACATATGATGGCATCATGGCCACGCGCGTCATCATTTCGCATCTTCCCAATGCAGATTCTGTGCATATGTTGCTTTGATTTTGGTGCCATTGACGATTCTCTTGCCTCAATTCTGGTGTCACCCAATCCTATAAATAGAGGGGAGGGGCTTCAATTTCAGAACTTTAAACACTTCCCATTCCGTTTGCATTCAACCTTTCTTTGATCTTCTTGTCCGATCTGCTTTCTTGCAGCTTCACGGTTCTTGTCCCGGTAGATACTTTCTCTTTCTTTCCCCGTTATACACAGTGTTACATAAATATGTCAACTTCTCCTCTTATTCACGATAGAGTTTTCGATGCCACTCCTTTATCGGTAGCCATTCCTCCCAGCGGTGAGGAACCCATGGTTGAGGAGGAAGACAACTTCCCCACCGTGGAGGAGGTGGTTCCTAAGAATCTTTCGATCAGAAATGACTTCCCTAAGGAACATGCTCCCGCTCCTACTCATGAGCTTTCCGAGACGGGGTCGGATGAAATAGCCGACCTTAGGTCTAAATATCGCATTTCTTCTCACGTCGAGATTGTTCCGGCGAGAGGCGATATAGTACAGGTTCATCGCCCAGGGTATTGTGCTTTCTATGTTTACCCCTTTCTAATAGGTTATTCTCTTCCTATCCCTCGGTTGGCGGAGGAGTTATGTCGCTTTTACAGCATCTGCCTGGCACAGCTCTCCCCTTATTTGTATAAGGTTTTCTTGATGCTGGAGAAGTACGCGGAGTTGGCCGGCTGTGAGGTCAATATCCGCCACCTGCTGCACATGTTTCGCCTAGTTTTTATAGAGGCACCTTGATACACCTACGACATCGTGGGACAAAAGGGTTGGTGGCGGGGATGGATGATACATCGAATTGGGGGTTCTGGCACAAATACTTCTTCGTCAAGACCGAGCATCTAGTGGCGGATCCGACCGGGTTTCATGCGTTAATTATTTTCTCTTTTATTCCTCTTTTTCTTTCGCTCTTCGACCTACTCATGGTTTCCTTATTTTCAGCTGTGAGGCGTTCTCCTTCTCTCGTCTTGGACATCGAAGATTGGGTGGCTCGCATGTTACCCCACACCGTGGGGATCCGGGATTGGGCGTCCTTCCACAAGCGCTTCGGACCCAAGACTTCGTCCCGTATGTGTGATACTTTTTGACTTACCATCGTTCACTATCATCCTTTGACGTGACCTTCCTTTGGTGTTAGGTCGGCGAGTTTCCAAAAAGGCGAAGGCTTCAGTGCTCGCCTTTCGCCATGCGGTGTCCTCGGCCGTAATGGAATTAGCTTAAGTCGAGTCTGTACGAGGTCAGACTCAAGCTCCGCAAGTGAGGGACTCCACTTTTCAAGCCGTTGCCGTTCTAGATGAGATCTCTTCTTAGCCGATCTTCCATCTTGTTGACGAGTCATCTCGTGGCGAGGAGTCATCGCCGAGGAAACGACAGAGGGTGGAGATTGGGAAGGCCGTTGCCGCTGATGAGCCGGAGAGGGTTATGGCTTTGGAGGCGAGATCAGGGTCTTCGCCAGCCGTAGAGGCCACTCTTACGACGATTGATGCTATGGAGAACAGGCCCTCTAGATTTGAGGGGGTGTGTGGCAGGGGAGAGCTTGTGCGGGCAACAGAAGGTGGCTCATCATCAGTGGCTGTGAGAGGTAGTGATGTTCCTGCAGGGGAAGTGGATTCTGGCTCCGACATCGACCCTGAGGAGGTACAAACTTTTGTGGAGAGGGCTAATCGTGTGGAGATAAGGACGGAGGTTCCTAATCAGCACATAGTCATTCCTGTGAATTATAACCTCCCGGTCGACTCAGAGTGAGTGGCGTCGTCCTTTGCTCCTTTGTGTGCAGAGGCTGAAAACAGGATGTTGCTGACGATGAATGATACAGATCTGTCCTTAGGCATATCGGGCATGGCCTTGCGGGTGAGTTTTTACTTATTTCCTCCTAAGTTTGTATGTTTCATAAGTGTTGTTTTATTCTGGCTGACTTGCCTTTCTTTGCACGTAAGACTCTCAAGATCGAGCACGGCCGGCGAGAGGAGGAGAGAGTTACTCTCTATAGGAGGATGGAGTCTAAGTATAGAGAGTACCGTACCAAGTACCGAAATATGATCAAGAGTGTTGGCGAGGATGACCAATTCCAAGTGTTGCACGATGAGATCGAGAGGAAGGACAAAGAACTGAAGGAGAAAGATAAGGAGATCATGAGGGCCATTGGTCGATGCAACGTGTTGGAAGAGACGCTAAGGTCTAAGGAGGATGAGCTTGAATTGAGTAAAGGGGTGATGGCCGAGAATGCAGATCTCCAGGCGCAAATAGCGTCCTTAAAGGCCGAGTTTGAACAAAGTGAGGCCAAGGTTGCCGACTTGAGAGCGGAATTGAGCACTAAAGTCGCAGAGCTGAACCTGGAGAACAGAACCAGAATGGCCGTCGTGGTGGAGGCAACAACTTTGGAGGGGTCTCAACGCGTTTGTTGGTCTGAGCGGGATAGCGAGGCAGAGACATAGGCGCTCAAGGTGGCGAGGTTGGAGGACTGGGTCGAGATTTTGGAATTGGAGTTATCTAGACTGAATGAGTAGGTCGTCATCTTGAAGGCCGAGAAAGAGAGACAGCTGGACCAGCCGTCTACTTCTCTTACTTCGGCCGACCCAAGTGTATCACGGGAGTTGTACGAGATGTGAGTTCATGCTGAGGCTCAACTTGACGTGTACAAGTCTTTGAAGGTTGTAGGGAAGGTTTCCGAGGAGGTGCTTGAAGGCATTCGTGTCAAAGAAAGGGAAGCTCATGAAGCTTGTGGTTACGAGCCTGGTACGCCTGACGGGGATGATGATGACGATGTCGTGGATGGGCTTGCTTCTGATCCTTGGTATGATGAAGAGAATGTTGATGGGGATGATGTGGCGTGAAGCCTTTGTACTTAATTTTTGTTTTTTCTTTGCTACTTTTGTGAGGGCATCCTCGAGGCCTTTGTAAAAGTATTGTAATCCAACAATTTAAATGGAACAATTACCTTTTTTCTATGTGTTTTTGGATTCTCGTTCTCTCCTTTTTCGTTTGCTATGTCGGGAAGTCCCTGATTTTCGACCGTTTGCATGTATTGTTTATTTTGGCGGGGTCGAACGCAGACCGACTTGAGGTCGAATGTAAGTTAGCTCAAAAGAGATCGAGGTTTGGTTGATTCGAGCGAGGTCGAATGTAAAGTGATTTGAGCGAGGTCGAATGTAAAGTGATTCGAGCGAGGTCGAAAGTAAAATGTAGAATGGTTTGGTGGAGTTGTGCAAAAGTGTTGCATGCTGCTTTGTTTATTCACTCATTGGAGAATATTACATGTTTCTGTTTGTTCCATACATATATTTGAGAAGTTCCAGTCTACCTAGTCCCTTCATCGTTCGGCCTGGAGTAGTGGCCGATAGGCGGAGCGATGAATCATATACCTGAACTACGAGACGTCCCCTTGATCGCCTCATTAAAAACCTCCCCGACAAAACCCAATTGGGATAAAACCGTGGCGAGGGAAAAAGAGTACGACTTGGAGGACGTCCGTTCTCAGAAGTTGAAGTATTTGAGGTGGGCGACGTTCCTGTTGTTTGGTAGTTGCTTTCCCTCCATTGTTTCTAGATGGAATGATCCTTTGTGATTTTGTATGGTCCGTCCCAATTGGGTCCTAGTTTGCCTTCTCTTGGGTCTTTGTTCTCCTGTGTGTTGGCCTTGAGTACATAGTCCCCGACATTGAGTGGTCTGACTTTGGCCTTTTTGTTGTAATAATGTTCTGCCTGATGTTTTTGGGCTATCATTCTTATGTAATCCATGTCTCTTCGCTCTTCCGCTTTGTCGAGGTCTTGCTTTCTGTTCTTGTTGTTGCTTGTTCCGCTCTCATTGGAGTATCTCAAACTTGGTTCCCCGACCTTGATTGATATCACTGCGTTAGTTAGACTAGTGAATATGACGTTTCTCCTGGGCTTGTTTTTGGCGTGGTGCGGTATGCCCATAACACTTCTGGTAGTAGTTCTGGCCATAGTCCCTTGGCGTCTTCGAGTTTCTTCTTATGATGTTTAGTATTGTTGGAGGATTTGTCTTATTCGTTGCCTGCAGGGTGATATGGCGTGGAGAGTATTTGCTTGATGTGACATTTTTCGAAGAATTCGACGGTCTTTTTCCCGGTGAACTGCAGTCCTTTATCACGGCTGATTTCTTTGGGATGCCGAAGCGACATATGATGTTCCTCCATATGAATGTGATAACCTCATGTTCGCGTATTTGGGCAAATGCACCTGCTTCTACCCATTTGGAAACGTAGTCCGTTAAAACCAAAAGGAAACGCACATTACCTCGTCCTGCTGGAAGTGGTCCAACGATGTGCATTCTCCATTTGATGAATGGCTATGGAAATGTGACTGAGTGGAGGTGCTCTCCCGCTTGGTGTATCATAGAGGCATATTTCTGGCATTGCTCGCACTTTCTGACTAAGTCGGTGGCTTCTTTCTTCATGGTGGGCCAATAATAGCCTGCTCGTATGAGGCATCTAACGAGGGATCGATTGCCGGTATGGTCACCGCAGTGGCCTTCATGTATTTCCTCAAAGACGCGTCTCGTTTGGTTCGGTCCTAGGCATTTTTCCAAGGGACCACCAAAATGTTCTTTTGTATAGGTCGTGATTGATGACGCTATATCTGGCCGCCTGCATTTGAAGCTTTTTGGCTTCTTTTTCGTCTGATGGGAGTATTCCCTCCTATATATATGTTATAATACGGTTACGCTAGTCCCAAGTTAAGTTTACAGAGTGTACCTCAAGTTGGTCTATTGACGAGTGGAGGAGGGTGACCACATTTTCTTTTCCACTTATGTTTTTGGTTGCTGCTGCTAATTTGGCGAGGCCGTCTGCCTCGATGTTTTGAGCTCGAGGTATTTGATCGAATTGGCATTCGTCAAATTCTGGCAGTAATTTATGAATTTCAGCCTGGTACTTTTGTAGCCTCTACTCTTTGATTTGGAAAGTCCCTGTGACTTGGTTGACGACGAGTTATGAGTCGCATTGAAGGATGACTCGCCGTGCTCCATACTTGAGATCTAGCTTTAGTCCTGCAATTACATCCTCGTACTCGGCCTCATTGTTAGTCATATCGGGGCACCGTATGGACTGGCGGATGAATTTGCCTATTGGGACCTCGAGTACGACTCCCACTCCAGAACCTGATGCGTTAGAACATAGGGCTATTCATTTGGATCGGATATCCGAAATTCTAATCGATCCATTCAAATTTGGATTTCGGATTTTGGATTTCGGATTGGATCGAATTTCAGATTGTGTTTATCAAAATTTCGGATTTCGGAACGGATTCAGATTGGTATATTTTAATCTGATCCGATCTGAAATCCAAAATTATTAGGCAATGTATAAATACTAAACTTTAATTTCGTATAGTCAGTACTTCCTTTACATCTTCCTCCAAGTTATTATCTTTACAATTGCTAGATTTAGCTATATTGGCACCATAGTACTCTCATAATTGTATAAACATGAATTTTTCTTAATGCATTGCCTCTTTTACAAAGAAAATATACATATTAGTTTGCAACATTGAGGCATAATAATATGATCCGAAATCCGATCCAATCCAAACTTTAAAATTCGAATCTTATCCGATATAATTTGGATCAGATTCAGATTGCATTTTCTAGAATCCGAAATTCGAATCCCAAATATGCGAAATCCGATCCGATCCGATTCGATTCGTGCACAACCTTAAACGGCGTCGTCAATTTGTAAGACCCATATGTTAGGTAAGTTGGGAGAGGTACGAGAAGTTTCCTTCTTGATTTCAGGCACTATTTTGGCACTAAAATCGGTGACCAAGTCGGCTAGTACTTCCAACTTTATCGTTGTTCGCGACTGATATGATATATCGTGCTCGCTCAATTCTATGGACCATTTGGCCAATCTCCCCGACAGTTCGGTCTTATGTAGAATGCTTCTTAGGGGGAAGGTCGTGACCACCGATATAGGGTGACATTGAAAATAGGGTCTAAGCTTTCGTGAAGCTATGACCAAAGCCAGAGCCAACTTTTCGAGGTGGGGGTACCTCGTTTCGGCGTCAACAAGCGTTTTGCTAATATAATAAATTAGAGACTGCGTACTTTTGTTTTCGCGAACCAGCACTGCACTTACTGCGACCTCTGATACGACCAAGTATATCAGGAGTCGTTCACCGGGTTCTGCTTTGGCGAGTAGTGGAGGCGAGGACAAATATGCCTTTAGTTCCCTTAAGGCCTCGATGCATTCCGAGTTCCACTAGAGCCCATTGTCTTTTTTGAGCACGTTGAAAAATTTGTGGCATCTATCGGAGGATCGTGAGATGAACATCGACAGGGCATCTATACGGCCGGTCAGTTTTTGTACCTGTTTCTTGTTGGTCAGCACTTCAGGTATTCCTTCGATGGCTTTGATCTTGTGGGGGTTGACCTCGATGCCTCTTTGTGACACTAGAAAGACGAGGAACTTGACCGAGGTGACGCTGAAGGCACACTTTTCGGGGTTCAACTTCATGTCGTAACGCCTTAGTATATTGAAGGCTTCCTTCAGATGGTCGATATGGTATTCTTTCCTTTTGGATTTGACCAACATATCGTCTATGTAAACTTTCATTGTTTTTCCGAGCTGGTCCTTAAACATCTTGGTGACCAACCTTTGATAGGTTGTTCATGTGTTCTTCAACCCGAATGGCATGACTTTATAGCAGTACGTCCCCTGATGAGTTATGAAAGTGGTCTTTTCCTAGTCCTCCTCCTCCGTGAGGATTTGGTTGTATCCAGAGTAGGCGTCCAAGAAGCTTAACAGCTCGTGAGGTAACGGAAAAGAGTCCTTTGGGCATGCTTTGTTTAGGTCCGTGAAATCAACACACATTCCTATTTTTCTTCACCATGACCACGTTGGCGACCCATTGGGTGTATTTCGACTCTCTGATGGAGAAGTTTGCGAGTAATTTTTCCACCTCATCACGAACGGCCTCGTTGATTACAACGTTGAATTTTCTTCTTATTTGCCGGTGGGTAGAATGGATCTACTTTCAACTTGTGTGTGGCAATGTCTTTCGGGATACCTAGCATTTTCGCATGGGAGAAAGCGAATAGATCGGCATTGTCAGTTAAAAATTTATGAAATTTACCTGATTTTGAGAGTTTATGGCCGATGTAAGCCTTTTTGTTGTGGTCGTTGTTGTCTATTTGGACGGGGTCGAGGTCTTCTACCGTTGACCCCGTGGCCTCTACGACGTCGGGTTCCTTGATGACATCTTTCTGTTCGTCGGGTTCGGGCCCCGACTTTGGTAATTTCTATGCTTCCGAACCCGTTCCCTTTAACTGTTGAGTGTATGTACAACCTTAGGAGATGCGATAGCATTCTTGGGTTGTGCGTTGTTCGCCTCGAATGCTGAATATCCCCCACGGAGTAGGGAACTTAATTACTCAATATAAGTTGGACGGGATGGCCCACATGGTGTGTATCCAGGGTCGCCCTATGATGGCGTTGTAGGCTGTGTCTTGGTTCATGACATGGAACGTTGTCTCTAAGGTGACACCCCCGGCCAGAACGGGTAGCGTTATTTCTCCTGAGGTTCACTCAACTGCATTGTTAAAACCTGTTAGTGTTATGCAGCGTGGTACTATCTAGTCCTCAAGTCTCATTTGTGCGAGAGCTCGGGGGTGGATAATAAACGCGCAGCTCCCTTCGTCTACCATTATTCTTTTTACATCAGTATCTGAAATACGTAAAGTAATGACAAGAGCATCGAAGTGAGGAAAAGTCAAACCGTGGGTATCTGACTTATCGAAGATGATACTATCTTCGAGGTCATCATACCGTTCATGGATGATCGACCGTTTCAGTTTATGTGTGGTGGTGAACTTCACATGATTGATTGCTGCTTCGTTGCCTGCACCGATGATCATTTGGATGGGAGGGTGGCTTTGGAAGGCCTTGGTATTTTTCTCGTCCGCGACCAAAGTTGGATCTTCCTCGGTCGCTCATCGACTCCATTAGGTGTCCTTGGTGAATCATGTTCACCACTTCTTGTCGTAGGGCTATGCAGTCCTCGGTCTTGTGACCTCGCTCCTGGTGGAATTCGCAGAAGGCGTTCGACTTTCTGGTAGTTGGTTCGGACTTCATCTTTTGTGGCCACTTTACCTTCGGGCCGATCTTCTCTAGTGCGTACACTATTTCTGAAGGGGAAACACAAAAATTGTGAGCATATAAGAGTGGAGTCATACCTCTTTCGTTTCGTTGAGTCCCTGTATACGGCCTGAATGGCCCTTCTGTATGGCGAGGAGATGGTGGGATGGCCGCTCTAACATATGGTTGGTGCACGTATCAGTTGAGGCGTGGGCCTGAATGGTCTCTTCGGTCGTCATTGCGGCGATCTTTCCTCGACTTCGTTTGGACTGATGTTAATCGTTGGGTTGGATCGTTGAGGTCGTCCTCGTCTGCTCTCACCTCGTCACAATAGGCGTTGTGAATTTCTTACCAAGTGGTGGGAGGATATTTCATGAGTCTGCTTAGTAATTTTCTGGTCGCCTTCGACCCATTTCTGTTCAATCCATTATGGATGGACGTCACTGCCATATCTTCTGATACGTTTGGCAAGCTCATTCTAACTCTGTTGAATCGGGAGAGGAAGTCCCTGAGTCCCTCGCCGGGTGATTGTCTGACGGCGAATATGTCATTCACCCTGGCCTCCGCCTACTAAGCCTAGTGTGGGCGGTGACTAACTTGTCGGCCATTTCCTCGAACGTTGTTATTAACCGTGTTGGTAATTGTGAGTACCATGTTAAGGCTGCCCCCTGTTAGGGTTTCGCCGAACGTCTTCAGCAACACTTAGGGTACATGCTCCTTTGAGAGGTCGTTGCCTTTTACCGCTGTGACGTAGTGAATGATATGATCTTCGAGGTCTGTTGTGCCATCATATATCCTCAAATATGGTGGCATTTTGATGTTCTTGGGTATGGCATGTGGGGCTGCCTCATCGTTGTACGGTTGTTCGACGAACCGGCCGACGTCCCATTTTGGTAGGAGTTTCGGGGAGCCCGGTATCTTATCAACCCTTTCTTGGTGCTCCCTCATCTGGTCGCGGAGCGCTTTATTCTCATTTTCCATTTCTTCCATCATCTTCAGAATGGCTGCAAGTGCGTCATTACCTGCATCAACAGTAGTGTGAGTTTTACCTGTTGGGAGAGGAGCAGGTTGCTCGTTGACGGCTGTTGTAGCTTTCGCTCGTGCGGCGCTCCGACTCGTCCCTTGAACAGGTTTGTCGAGGATGTCGCTTAGAGTACTTGTCAACCACGCCTGTAGTAGTTTTTTCACCGTTGGTGGCGCTTCTTCAGTCGTGGACGTGGAAGCCCCCCTTTCACATGAAGCATTTACACTCCCATGAGGGGGAGGTGAGTCGCTTCGCCTGGGTGTAACGCTCGGCGTCACATTCCGCTCGTCTTCCCTATCAACCTCGTTGATGGTATTCATGAGGTTGGCGGTGACATCCACTATGGCCTGCCTTCTCCTTTTCCTGCCATTTTAGTTTTTGCAAACGAGAAAAGATGGTTGTTGTGTGTTTTTTTAGATCTAGAAGAAACTAAAATTTTTAACTAGAAAGTCCCCACAGACATCGCCAAATTGTTTTACCAAAAAAGTGTAAACCTTTTCTTAAAACGAATTAGTGAGAAAATAGAGGGTGAATCCTAGTTAAAGATAATAACTACTAGATCTGAAGATTAATGTGTTAACAATATTGTCACGATCCAAATTCCCAACCTTAAAGATCGTGATGGCGCCTAACATCATACTTGCTAGGCAAGCCAATGTTAGAATTCAAGTAGCTAATTTTCTATGATTATTTTCTTAAGCATCAATAATAAATTTAAAGTAAACTTAATCTAAATGATTTCCAAAGATAAAATAATAAACAATTGAATAAAAACAAACCACGAACTAATCATATAATATATCTAGAACTATCACAGAGTCTGGTGTCACAATTCACGAACTACTAAAGAATACTACAAATAATGAACTGAAAGAAATAATGTAACTGTTCTGAATATAATAAAACAGTTTTATAAAAATAGGAGAAGACTCTCGGGATCTGCAAACGCCGGCAGATATACCTCGTGTCTCCGAATAAATAGATGGTTGCTCTAAAAATCTCTATTGTTGGCTAGTACCTGGATCTGCACAAAAGAGTGCAGAGTGTAGTATCAGTACAACCGACCCCATGTACTAAGTAAGTGCCGAGCCTAACCTCGGCGAAGTAGTGACGAGGCTAAGGCGGGGCTTTAATGATAAACCTGTGATATTAATATATGTACGATAACACAATAAAATAATTATGCACGAACAAGAAAATATATCTGAGACAATAATTATAAAACAAGAAGAAAATCTAAACACATCAATTCAAATACTGCATCAATAATAAAATAACACAACCGCCTCTTTCAGGCCTCAACTATAACCAAATCCTCAAAATTTTCAAGTTCTTCAAGCTTTATCTTTGAATAAAAGTAGCATCAAGATATGAAAATAGTACTATAAAATAGAAAGTTTCAAATCTTTGTCTTCCTAAAAACAAAACAGTAAAAATAGTCATTTAACTTTTCAAAATTTTGGATTCTCTTTTTCTTGAAAAAAAATCAGTAAAATATAAATGTAAATATTCTCCCTTATCACTGTCATATATTTATATTCCCCTTGTCCACCCTTATCGCAGTCATATATATATTTATTTCTCCTGTCCACCCTTATCGCAGTCATA
>MDKH01158421.1:0-24876 GCA_005239495.1 Nicotiana undulata
TTAGGAAGAGGAAATTCTCAAAGAACGGAAGAAATCACGTGCGGAGGGTTACTGAAATCACTTTCCTGAGTTCCTAGACCAAGATATAAGTTCTGGAGCTCTTGGGGTCGTCAACCATGGAAGAAATGTGGTTTTAGAAAATGAATTCACTACTTGGCTTTTTAAATGGAACTGCCCAGCAGTTTCCGCACCTGCGACTTTTAGATCGCAGGGGCGGACTCGCTCCTGCGGAAATTGGGTCGCGCCTGCGGAAAATGGCCTGGCCACTGGGCAATTTCTCGCACCTACGGGCTTTTGTCCGCTCCTGCGGAGCCGTGCCTGCGGAGAATAGGCCGCTCCTGCGATGGCGTTGACCCCTGGGAAGGGTCGCGCCTGCGGGCCTTTGTCCGCTCCTGCGGGGCTGCGCCTGCGAACAAAATTCCGCTGGTGCGAACCTCGCGCCTGCAGCTCATGGACCGCAGGTGTGGTCACGCCAGTAAATTCCCACCAGCAGTTCATTTGCTGGTTTTTGACCCCGGTCGGGTTCGGGAGACCCCTGGGCCCACCCGAGCCCTCGACAAATTATACCAACAAGTCCCAAATCACGTGGCGGACTTGCTCGAGCTCTCAGAACACTAGAAATATCATTCAACCCAAGAATCACTCTCCAAAACCCCTTAGATCAAACTTAGGATTTCAAGAGAAATTTCAACGGCTCATCAATACGCCGAACGGGTCTACACTGCTCGGAATGACCCCAAATTTTGCGGACAAGTCATAAATGACTGTACGGAACTATTGCCAGTTCCGGAATTCCATTCGGACCATGCTATCACGAGGTCCAATTCCAGGCTGAATTCCAAATCACATGAAATCCTGAATTCCAATTCAGGTGCCGAAATACTCCCGGGTCATCAGAAACCCGAGGCGAACACACTCCCAAATCCGAAATCATCATCCGGAGCTGCTGGAGCTGTCAGAACTCGATTCCGAGGTTGTTTGCTCAAAATGCTGCTCGGAACCAAAATCAGCCAAATAGGCTAGCCTTCAGGAACCAAGTGTTCCTGAACTGGCCAAAACAACCATATAAGGTACCATATGTCTGTGATAAAATTATGTGTAAAGTATATTAAAAATGAGTAGTATTTTTAGGTAAATTGAGATAATTCTTAATTATATGGGTAATTGATTAATTATCGGGTAACAGAACATTACCCAGTTAACTAATAAGTTGATAGAAATTAATAAATTACATACCTAACACATGGCAAGAAGCCACAAATCTAGAAATGATTAAGTAGTTATTTATGCCTAGGTGGCTACCTAAGCTTAAATGGGAATTTAATTATTAACAAAACAAGACTTATACCAAGTCTTGTCACATTTCCAAACTAGACAGAAAGAGAACCAAAAACGTTAATCATTTCTTGGTTTGATGTTCCAAATGTTAGTAATCTGTATTTCTGTAAAAAAATAAACAGTAAATTTTCTGAAAATACAGAAACAGAAAGTTGAAGAACTAAAACGTCAAAATAAATTCTGAAAAATAGTATAGGAATAAATCGAGTTCACTGAATACACAATGTGTCCTTAAGAAAATTATTCCCCTCAAGTACCCGAGGTTGTGGAATATATCCTCCCACGATAGAACGATTTAACTCACCAGCATATCGGTACCTAAAACTCCGGTGATCGGCGAACCACTCGATGGTCGTAAAACACACTGGAATATTTTGTGCAGAAGAAGAAGAAGAAGATAAGAAAATTTAGTAAGTAAAAATTCTGGGATTCAAGGCATATTTATACCCAATTTCGTACTGTTTCTGAAAAGGTTTTGCAACCTTTCAGAAAAGCCATAGCTGTTGGAATAGGTGCGAATCCTTTCAGAACAGACATAGTTGTTTGAACAGATGTGAATATTGCGGGAAAATTAAAAACGAAATTAAAATAATCCAGAAAAGAAAAATGGGCCAGATCTGACCGGGTCGCGGGTCATTCCGAATTTAAATTTTTCGTTAATTAATTTAATAAATTAACTAAATAATTTGAAAGGAATTTTGTCCAAAAAGATTAATCAATCAATCTTTCACCAAAGCCGAAGCCGAAGCCGAGCGAGCGAGCGACGACGACGGCGCGAGGCTTGCCTTCTTCTCAACTCTTTAAGAGCTAGAAGAAGAGCTTCTCTATATATACACATAGATTTTCTTTCCTTCTTCCAATGAGGGACAAAGTGCACTAATTCAAAATTTTACTTCCCTCAATTTCTTTTCCACCATTTCCATTCACTCTCTTTAAGCTACACCAAGCTTAAAATTAAGCTACACTAAGCTTAAAGACCAACACAAAAAAGCTTCAAGGATCTATTCCATTTTTCCTAGTCCAAAGTCTTCAAGGATAAGAAACTCAATTTGTTCCAAAAAGCTTCATAGAAGCATAAGCAAATTTCGTTCAAGAATTTCAAAAAGCAGAAGCTAATTTCGTTACTATTTCAAAAGGCAGAAACTTAATCCGATTTTTGGAGTTCTAAGTTCAATATAGAAAGGTTTCCAACGGAATATTATACAGAGTTTTCCCTACTCCAGGTATGTTAAGTCCATCCCGTCTTTCTTTTTGGCATGATACAAAATAGACAGAAGAAATGAGTAAACTTACAGTTTCCATTTATTACTCTATTATTAGAAATACTAGGGGTGTCTATATTCTTTATTTTCCATGTGAATTATTATTATCTTCTATTCATGGGTCTCAGAATAAGATGCAGTTGAAAAAGTTTATTCGGACGGAATATTGAGATTATTACATATTTTTCATGCATTTCATTCATTTATACATGTGCATTAACCCATGACCATATGACTTTATATACGCGTATATATATAAATATATGTATATGGGATATGAAAAAAGATTACGACATTATATACGCACCACCACCTGATCAGATGGTATATGTTGATGATGTTGCCCACGGTGGCCGAGATGATATGATGGGATGCCCTCAATGGCTTGATGATGTTATATGAACCTATACTCATGCATGACACCACATTTATATGCACGTGCATAACATTATAAATGTTTCACAGTTTACAAATTTATTCAAATTTATAGATGGATTTCCTTATTCCATGTTTTATCTATGTCACTTACGTACATATTTTCATGGCTTATATACTCAGTACATTTTTTGTACTAATTCCCTATTTCACGGGGCTTGCGTTTCATGCCCGCAAGTGCAGGTAGGCAAGCTGACGGTCCCCAATTCTTATGATCCTTGATCAACGAGAGTTGGCGTGCTCCACTTGATCCGGAGCTGCTTTTGATTTTGGTACCATATATTTGTATATATATGGGTATGATGTGGCTCAATCCCGTGTTTGTACAGTTAGATTTCTATTAGAGGTCTATATACAGTTATCTACAGTTGGATAGTATGTGGCCTTGCCGGCTTCCAATTTTTGAGGTATATAGTTGTCTATGACAGCCTTGTCTGCTTTCCCTACACATTTTGCACGTATATGTACATATGCCTTTTGGGCAGGTTTCCTTCATGTATATTATTCTCATAATTCAGCAGATGTTATTTAGGTTTATATCTTAGACGCATGCTTAGGGGTGTTTGATAGGTAGGACCCAGGCACCCGTCGCAGCCCATTGGTTTGGGTCGTGACAACAACTTTCTTGTTGATGCTGTTGGACTCAATGTTATATGCCTCATATTCAGGGAGGAAAATACTGTGGCTGATGGACTAGCAAAATATGGCTGAAACTTGATTCCACTATCTCCAATAGTGGATAATACAGTGTTTTAGTAGACATTTCCCCTTTTTTGAAATGCTTTCAGTAAGGACCAAGCGGGAAGGGTCGTTATGCGATCCCTTACCCTTGTTTGTAATGACAATATACTCATTTCTTTTCAGTATTGAATTATTCCATTTCCTTAGCAAAAACATATATCACAATCTACAGAACAACCAACTATTAATGCAGTCATTCTCAAAAGCCGAACTTCAGCCGTTACATCTTTTCAAGAATGGAAATTGCAAGACTAATATCCAGGACAGATATAGTAAACATCAAACATATCCTTCCCAATCTACATCACATGCCAACATTACTTCAATAGTTTAATACTACATCCTAACTTAGATAAATGAGCAAAAAATGCAGATTACAATAACGCAAACAGCATCTCAACTAAGATGACATAAAGAAGAGGTCCCACTCTTCTTGAATCCCATACTCGGAGGAAGATATGCTTTGTCATCCAATATATCTGTAAATATTGAGTCCAATCAGTTTACTTAGACGACAATGAACAAAAAGAAGAGAACCAAATTCATCTTATTATTTTAAATTATATCTTTCAAAGTTTGTTTTAAGATGAATGTGACACTCATGTATGACATATCTAAATTCCGACCGACTACCTATACACAATGGAACTGCAAGATATCAAAATGAGAACACGAAAAAGGTCCAAATCTATCCTTGACCTATTGAATTTGGTACAAAAATGAACTCCACCCACCTATTGAGCTAAAAATGCTCCTGCCTTTTCTTTTGTTTCAAAATACCCGAAAAATTAGCCAACCATTTAAAACAAAATAGAAAAAGACTAACCCTGCCCCTAATTTATCAGACTTGATTAAAAATTTCCTTCGTTAACCACATATCAAATTGTATGACACATTCACCTATAAAGATACGACTTACGCATAATATCTAAATTCGAGTTTAATAATAAAAAAACACACCCAATCGCTTTTTTTCTTTTCCAATAATGTAACGACTCAACTGGTAGTTTTGTGTATTGGAACCCCGTTCCTCTATTTGATGCTTTCCATATGCGTCTTTATTATTTTGTGACTTATGGAGATGGTTGATTTGGTCTTAGGGAGGTTTTTGGAGTATATTGGAACACTTAGTTCAAAATTTGGAAGTTTAAGTTATAAGAATTCATCGGGGTTTAGCTTTTGTATAAACGACCCTAAAATGATATTTTAATGATTCCAATAGGTTCATATGGAAATTTTGGACATAGGCGTATGTTCGAATTTGGATTTGGAGGTTTCTAAGTTGATTTCTTTTAGGTGAAATTTGGAAATTTAAAGGTTAGAAAGGTTCATAGGTTTTACCGGGAGTTGACTTTGGTGTTAACGAGTTTGAATTGTTGCTCCGGGAGTTGGAATAAGTTTATTATGTTATTTGGTACTTGTGTGAAGAAATTAGGGTTATTCCAAGTTGGTTAGGCATAGTTCGACATGAGACTTGAAAGTGATAAGTTGATTATTTTATTTTGCTTGAATTGATGTGCGATTTACAGTTTTAATGTTACTTTGTGTGATTTGAGACCACGAGTAGGTCCGTGTTATGGGTTGGGACTGGTTGGCATGATTGGACGATGTCTCGAGGGGCTCAAGAGTATTTTCGATGGATTTCGAATCATTTTGGTGAAATTTGGAACTGATGAAGTTGCTGATGTCTGGTGTGCTTCATGTTCATGGAGCAGGTCTCGCGATCACGAAGACTATTTTCGGGGAATTGTCATTTTTCTCTTTGAGTTCATTAGTGGAGGCTTGCGTTCAGGATGCTTGATGAGCAGTGGCTTTCGCGTTTGCGACTAGGGAGTCTCGTTCGCGTAGAAGGAAAGCTGGGGTTGTTAGGCATTTGGCCTTCACGTTCGCGGGAGGGCCACCCCATTCACGTAGGCTAGTGGTCGGTTGTGCATCGCGTTTGTGGGTGACATACCACGTTCGCGAAGGGTATTTTGGTCCAGTGCTGGGTTGTGATTCGCGAATGCGAGACTTGGGCCGCGTTCGCAAAAGGGGATTGCTAGCAGACCTTTAAGTTATTATTTTTGGGACTTTGAGCTTGTTTTATTATATTTTGATAATGGGAGCTCGGAGTGAAGCAATTTTTTATGCGATTTTTATCCACTTGGATTGGGTAAGTGTTCTTGACTCGGATTTGATAATTATATGTGATTCTATCTTTGATTTTGGAATTTGTGCATCGCGTTCGTCAGTGACATACCGTGTTCAAGTAGGCCAGTGGTCATTTGGTGCATCGCGTTCGCGGGTCGCATACCGCATTCGAAAAAGGTATTTTTTGTCCAGTGCTGGGTGATTTGCGAATACGAGGCTTCGGTCGCGTTCGCAAAGGGTATCGCTAGCAGACCTTTAAGTTGTTATTTATGGGACTTTGAGTTTATTTTATTATATTTTGATATTGGGAGCTTAGATTGAGGCAATGTTTGATGCAACTTTCACCCACTATTTTTGGGTAAATGTTCTTGATCGGATTTGAATATTATTCGTGATTCTATCTTTGATTTTGGCATTTATGTAGTGAATCAAAGAGAAAGGTTGGGGATTTTGGCAAAACGTTTCTATAGTGAATTTTTTTTTATTTGAACCCCGTGAAGTCGAATTTGGATGAAACATGTATATTTGGACTCATATTCGATTGTGTAGTTAGGATTTGTGACTTTTGGCGGATTCTGGGAGGCAAGTGGGGATTGACATTTTCATTGACGTATTCATATTCGATAAAGATTGGGGCATTATTACTTCGAATCGATTTTTATTGCCGTGTTTGATATTATTGAGTTATTTTTGGCTAGATTTTACCCGTTCGGAGGCCAATTTAAGAGGCAAAGGCTTTTTACAATATTGATTTGGTTTGCATTAGGTATACCTAACCTTGTGTGGGAGAAATACCTGTTAGGATTTGCCTATAATTGTTATTCGTGTTATGTGAAAAGCGACGAGTACACAAGGTTGTGAGAATGTACATGGGTGCTCTGTGTGGCTTATGATAGGTATAGACCTTAGGCTATTAATATGCCTTAGTTTGAGGATGTATTTATGTGAAACATGCTTAACCACATTGTGACTACATGAACATGATCGCTACATTTGATTTAGCCATAGTCATGTTTTATATATTGATTACCCATCCATATTTTTACTATTTTCATGTCCTTGTAAACCTTATTGATAAATTATGATCTTATATCTTAGAGAAATTTTTTAGCACTATTATTTTGTGATAATTGTGGATCATGTGGGCATGTTGTGCAGATTGATTTGGGTGTTGGCACGAGGTCTTTGTCGTGAAATTGTTTTACTATTGTGCGTGTGTGGAAAAATAAGGATGCCCTTTTCTCGGGTTGTCCACATGGCGAAATAAGGGTCGTAATATATGCATGTGGCAAAATAGGGATGGCATTTATTGTTATTTTCACATGCGGAAAAATAAGGGTGGCGATGATGTTATGTGATGATTTGGGGTGTTTCTCTTGATGTTTTTTATGTGTTTAAAAGGGGTTGATATTTTGTTCATATACATGTTTTTCTTAAAAGATCTGTCATATATTCTAAGGAGATTTTAGTTGAATTTGACATGTCTTCATATGCCTTCACTTTTATTTGATAATTTGTTGTCAAAGATGGACTCTTCTACCTTAAGTTGTTATCACTTGTTCTAACGAGATTGTTGATATTGTTTTCCATTACCTATTATGTTGCCAATTATTGAAACATACATATGTTATTTGACTAGTGAATATCATGTGACTTGAACCTCGTCACTACATCACCGAGGTTATTTTGATACTTTCTAGGTACCGATTGTTGTATACTGATACTATATTTATGTCCTTTTTTGGGCAGATCCAAGTGTCGGATGCAGCGTACCTTAGGAGTGAATGCTTACACCGGTCGCAAGGATTCAAGGTAGAGCTGCATGATCATCGCAGTCCCTTGGGGTCTCATCCTTACATTGATATTTTTTTTCTTCATATCCGAACATTATTGTACTTGAGATATCCTTATGTATTCAGTTAGATTTCATGACTGTGTACTACCTAGTTCTTGGGAGATATATTGAGTATTGCCATTTTGGGCTTATGTTGACTCTACCTCCACTTTAACATTAAATTTTGTCTTCTTATATTATTCTTTTGTTGATTCAATGTTAAATGATTGGCTTACCGAGTTGTTTACCTCGAAAATACGTGTAACAATTAAATTTGATTTGTGGTTTTAATGATACGTGATCTAGTTCAATACCAATTAATATGCAAGTAATATAAGGTATAAATGAAAGGAATAAATTAACCAAACCAATGTTGCTTAAGCAGTGGTGACCTCGAGCTCAGTGACCTCGAGGTGAATCAGGAACAATAAATTAATAATAAAGTTTAAAAGACAATTCTGAACAATGAGCGAAAAGTAGAGAGTATATTCTTTGCAAATGATTAGATGACCTTTACAAATGATTGGGGTCCCCTTGACATAGGAGGGGGAACCCCTAAATAAGGTACATTTTCATTTACAGTAAAGAATCTTATAGAGACAGTTGTATAACCACCTAGTACGGATTTGTACTAATTCGTACAAACCTATTCCGGAATTTACGTTATGATCTTGGGGACCTGGCGATGATCTTGTCCTTTTGTAACAAACTCATAACGGCTTCATATGACAAATTTATCTTCTATGTTCCCCGCAGCGCTCAGGTCTTCGAGCTTTGTATTCCGCCATCGAGCCCGAGCTTGACCTCTACCGGACTTCTACCCTCGATACTACTTTTCCAGCCTACAAAATCGGGGGCATACTATTTTGACCGTATACCGATAGTCCCCGCGTTTCATAAAATGAAATGATAAGAAACGATTTAATTCCCGACCCTTCGATGCCCCAATCATAATGCCAGCCCCGTTACGTCAGCGACTAGTGTGACTGAAAAGGCCGCGAAAGTTCGCGTCTGCACAGTTTCCCAAAGCCACAAATTGAAAGCGGCTAATGGTCAGTCATTTGGCTTCCCCAACACACTTAGGTTACCTCTATAAATACTCCAACTTATCGCTTTTGAAAACATTACTTCAACTTTTACTTCTCAAAGCTTTCATAGAACTTCATTAGCTTCTTCAATCTCTGAGCTCACCATTCTCTTCAACTTGTGCCTATTTCATCATCAATTTGTTTTCTTCTTCTGAATATCTCAACAACAATGGTTGAAACTTCTAAGACCGTTACTCAGAAAGAAAAAGCCTTTTCGTCATCACGGCAGTCCAAAAGTAAACCGGTGGTGCCACCTCATATCGAGGAGTGCATTCCTGTGTCGTGCAAAAGATCTTCCGGCTTCAAAATCGACAGACCTGCTTCTGTCCCGGGTCGATGTGAACCTATGTATCGATATATCAGTTTGATAACCAGAGCTGAACTCGAGCAGGTGAAGGAGGACTATAATTTTGGGAATAAAGACGTGGTGATCCCTTCCCCCAAAGAGGATATTACTACTCATAAAGCAGGGTACCTCGGAGATGCCGTTTTAATGAGGCAGCCCCTGCCTGGTGAGGAAGAAATCCCAGAACCTAGCAAGGAAAAGAAAAGGAAGAAAGTGCCTGTGAATTCCCTAAAGCCAAAGAAAAGCAAGCTTCGAAAGCCTAAGGACGATACCTTGGCCCTATCTCTAGAAACGACTAAATGTCTTCGTGGTGAGAACGAAGAGAGGGATGGCGCAGAGGAAGAAGATAATGGATTATCGCTGGTAGCTTGGAAAAGAGGAAGAATTGATGCTTCAAAGGCCGTGGAACCGATGGTGGCGGATGCAGTTCAATCTCGAGCTGAAGAAATTTCACAGGGAAGCTCGAGCAAGGTCCCCGAGTCATCAAGTGACAAGAGTGCTCCTCGTCCCAGGAGGCACTTGGCTGATGAACCCGGAGAGCCTAACTCTGAGGCCCTCCGAAGATAGGATAATTCCCCGAGTGATTCATTCGGGGTAATCAATGTGGACGAATCTCTGCCAGGCCTGGTGTACTCTAAGGGGAAAATACGGGATGCCCAGGCCATGAGGACTCCGGATGTGGGAATGTCCCACCGGGAGAATGACATGTTTCGAGAGTTGGGAATCAAGGAGGGCCACGATCTTTTTTCCTCGTTCATTTCTTATGAGGCCGAAAAACTTCGCAAAAAGGTAAGCTTTGTCCTCATAACTTCGTTTCGAGTTTGTTTTTTGCCCTCCTAAGCCTGACTCATTTTCTTTGTGTGAATGATGTGTCGCTTTACAATCAAGCATTTTACAAGTCTTAGGTCGTGCTTGCCCGATGTGAAGATGAGTTCAAAAAGCTCATGGCAGAGATTGACAACCTTAAGGCTCTTTACGCCAAAAGAGAGGAAGAGATCAGCGATATTTGAGCCGAGTTGGCGAAGGCCCATCAACAACAAGTTGAGCTTCGTGAACAGGCAATATAGCTTTTGAGGGTCTATTACGTTTTTACTTGGTTTGGTTACTAACATTTCAATTCTGCAGCTCTAGCGGAGGGGCGAATTGGTGTAGGAGCTTCGAGAAGAGCTCAAGATGAAAATGGCAGAGAACGATTCACTTCGGGAATAGCTGACCTAAGTTAAGAACCAGCTCAAAAGTGCAAAGGAGGAAAGCTTGGCCTGGAGCCGTTAAACTGAAGAGCTCGAAGCTAAATCGGTCGTTGAGCTTGCTAAAGCCAAATATGAGGCTGAGGCATCCATGTCCTAGTATCGAGCTGACACCAATGCTGCTAATGCTCGGGCATAGGATATCTCTGATGTGGCCGAGCTTAGATTATCATGTGCCCTCAACCATGCTAGGCTGGAGTCTCGGAGACAAACTCTCGAGGAGGTGCATTCTCGAGGCTTCGACCTCTCGGCCGACATTGAAAAGGAAAAACATTTGGAGGAAGAGGCATCTGCTTTGCTCTCTGATGATGAGGATTCTTCTAGCGGCTCCTAGATAAAGGGAGACGAAGATGAAGTCCCCTAGGAGGAGGAGGAGGTCCCCAAAGATAGAGCTACCGATGATACAGTTACTGGGGATGTTGCCTCTGAGAATTTATCCCCGAAATAGATTAGGTTCTTTTTTCTTTTTTTTCTTTTGTGTATGGGGCCCTCGTGGGTGTTGTAAATATATTTTGTAAACATCTCTTATGAATATAATGAACCTCTTTGATTCATCTTCGATTTGCGTTGAATACTGTTTTGTCTTTATTTTTTAAAGAAATTTGATGTTATAATTCTAATGATCAGTTCGAGTATTGGCCTGGACTCAGAATATAGTAAACCCTTTGGTTTTTTATTTTGATCGATGATCGATCATTATAATAGAATATCAACTTAAAGCTTAGCTCGGGGTGATCGAACTCTTGAGTTCTAGCTGAGTGAGAGCAATGTCTCGAACTCCATATGCTTCGGCCCTTGGGCTCTTTTAGGTCGGCCCTTAGGCTCTTTAGGCAGGGCCGATTCGACCTCTAAAGTGGCTATAATTTTTCCCTCTTTTCGGCTAAAAGACTTAGTGAAATTTTGGTATGCCTTACCATGTGTTCTTTGTACTCATTGGGTTTTTCGAAGGTTTGATCGATTGGAACCTCGTTTGTAAATTTTTTGTGTAACTATAATCGATTACCCTTTTGTGGTTTTTTCGAAGGCTGATGTTATCGAAGCCTCTAAATTATTCGAGGGATGGTTTTGTCGAAGCCCTTTATCATTTGCTTTTGCTGAGGGTAGCCTGATTTAACTGGTTTTTCAAAGTGTTTGAAGGCCTATAATTTATGGCGCAAGTCGGATTTCTCCGAGCCGTTTTATTCCGGCCGTAGCCCTTTCATTTGACTGTAGTCTTTAATATGGCCGTAGCCTTTAATGTGGTCGTAGCCTTTGATATGTCTCTTGGACTTGTTTCCCGATAACCTTTCGAACTCTTTCGAAAGGTTAGTCCCCGAGTATGGTGGCCTTGGACTTTATATCGAAAGGATGCCTATTAGAGGTCTTCTGAGTTTGATCTTTCGATGATTCGAATGTGTTGACTGTCGATGAGAGTCCCCGAATATTTGGGGTGCATTTGTGCTCTAGCTCTTGAGCCGTTTCTCGTAGAATTATAAGCGTGAAGCTCGTATAATAGTAGACTTCTTTGAGATACAAAGTCTTTTGATATAGCAAGAATGCTTCTTCGAATAATTAATTCATGCGTACATGTTTTTCCGCCGGGGGCTCGACTATTCTACTTGGACATGGTTCATTTGACCGTTTGGCCCATTCCCAAGTTCTCATATCGAGGCCCTCTTTGGCGTGACGTATTTTCCTTAAAAATACAACCTCTGAGGGTGGTGCCCCCAGTATTCGAGGTTGATTGAAAAGAAGCCTTGAATAGTTGTTGAATTCTGCTTAGGTAGAATATAAATGTTTCCTCGTGAAAAACCTTGCCGGAAAAAAATCCATTTGGGATAAAACCCAATCTAACTGAAAAAGAGTGCAACGCATGCTTTATAACCTAAGGTATTCGGGTTAAAGGATTCATTGATGCCTTCGATCGAACACCTGCAAGGAGTTAGTCTTAAATATAAATGAAAAAAAAGGAGAAGGTCATACCTTAGAAATAATATTGTTTGAGTAGTGATACATTCCAATTGTTTGTTAGTTGCTCGCCTTCCATTGTTCTAAGTTTGTAAGATCCCTTACCTATGACTCCGATGATTTGGTACGCTCCTTCGTTTGGGTCTCGAGTATTGAGGGTGACTTCCCTTAGAACTAGGTCCCCGACTTCGAAATGGTGAAGGTTTTCCCTTCTGTTATAATACCTCTCGATCCTTTTCTTTGTGCAGCCATTCGACTTAGTGCGGCTTCACGCTTTTCATCTAGTAGTTCGAGACAAGTGTTCATTGACTCGTGGTTTGAATCCTCAGTAGTATGCTGAAGCCTGACGCTAGATTCCCCGACCTCGACCGTAATCAATGCTTCGAGCTCATACACCAAAAAGAGCGGGGTTTCCCTCGTGCTTGATTTCGACGTTGTTCGATATGCCCATAACACCTCGGGCAATACTTCTCTCCATTTTCCTTTAGCATCATTCAATCTCTTCTTCAAGTTTTGAATTGTAGTTTTGTTTGTGGATTCGGCCTGGCCATTTGCACTTGGGTGATAGGGTGTTGATAGAATCCTTTTCATTTTATGGTCTTCGAAGAACTTTATCACTTTGTTGCCGATAAAGTGCTTCTCGTTGTCACATACTATTTCGGTGGATATCCCGAACCGGCACACGATGTGATCCCATATAAAAACAATGACTTCTTTTTCTCTTATTTTCTCGCAGGCATGTGCTTCAACCACTTTTTGAAAAGTAGTCAGTCATAAATAAAAATGAACTTAGCTTTACCTGGTGCCATTGGTAGGGGGCCGACAATGTCCATCCCCCATTTCATGAATGGCCAAGGAGATAGGACGAATGGAGTTGTTCACCAGGCTGATGGATCATCCGTGCGAACCTTTGGCATTTGTCACACCTTCGAACGAACTCCTTAGTATCTTTCTCCATGCTATCCCAGTAATATTCAGCTCTAATTACCTTGCGAACCTAAGAGTCGGCGCCAGAATGGTTCCCACAAGTGCCCTCGTGGATTTATCACAATACATACTCGGTGTCTCCTGGACCTAAGCATACTGCCCGCGGTCCGTCAAAGGTTCTTCTGTACAGTGTTCCATTTTCATCAAGCGAGAATCGAGCTGTTTTGGCTCATAAGGCTCTTGAATCATGTGGGTCCGTGGGGAGATTTCGGTTCTTTAAATATTCGACGTATTTATTCCTCCAATCCCACATCAAACTTGTCGAATTAATCTCCGCATGGACTTCCTCGACCACGGACCTCGACAATTGGACAACTGTTTCTAGGACAATATTATCTTCTTCGACCGATGATCCTAAATTTGCAAATGCATCGGCCTCACTGTTCTGCGCTCGACGTACATGGTCCAGTGTTTATTCTTTGAAGTGGTGTAGTGTTACTTGAAGTTTTTCTAAGTACCTTTGCATTCTATCTTCTTCAACTTCGAAGATTCCGTTTACTTGGTTTACAACCAAAAAGGAGTCACACTTGGCCTCGATGACCTCTGCTCCCAGGATTTTGGCTAATCGAGACCTGCAATTATGGCCTCAAACTCTGCCTTATTGTTAGTTAATCTAGAAGTTTTGATAGATAGTCTAATGACATTACCCGTAGTCATTTTTAAAATAATACCGAGCCTGGACTCTTTCACATTCGAGGCATCATCTGGGAAGAGGTTCCATACTTCCGAGGATGTACCCGACTTTAGTAGAAGTTCGTTTTCTACTTCGGGTACGAGGGCAGGTGTAAAATCTACCACGAAGTCTAAAAGAATGTGAGACTTGATGGCCGTCCGGGGTTGATTTTCGATATCGTACCCTCCAAGTTCGATGGCCCACTTGGCCAATCGGCCTGATATCTCGAGCTTATGAAAGATATTTTGAAGTGGGTATGTAGTCAACACACATATTGGGTGACATTGAAAATATGGTTTTAACTTTCTAGACGTGCTTATTAATGTAAGTGCTAACTTTTCTAAATGTGGACACCTTGTTCCAGCATTTCCTAGGGTACGACTAATAAAATAAATAGGAAATTGTGTACCTTGTTCTTCTCGAACCAGCACGCCACTTACCTCTACCTCGGACACGACCAAGTATAAGTAAAGCTTTTCCTCTTCCTTCCGAGTGTGAAGTAGGGGTGGGCTCGACAAGTAGCGCTTGAACTCCTCCAACGCTCACTGACATTCTTGAGTCCATGCGAAGTCATTCTTCTTTTTGAGTTGGGAGAAGAATTGGTGGCTTTGATCTGACGACCTTGAGATAAATTGGCCTAGAGCAGCTATCCGTCGGGTTAGCCGTTGTACGTCATTTACGCTATCCACGAAGGTGATTTCTTCAATGGCTTTAATTTTGTCAGGGTTAATCTCGATCCCCCTATTCGACACCATGAATCCCAAGAACTTGCCCGAGCCAACTCCAAAAGCACAATTCTCAAGGTTGAGTTTCAAGTTGTATTTTCTTAAGATCTCGAACGTTTCCTGCAAATTAGTCAAATTGTCCTCTGCGTGCAGGGACTTAACTAGCATGTCATCAATATAAACCTCTATAGATTTGTCTATTTGTAGTTCGAACATCTTATTATCTAGGCGTTGGTATGTAGCCCCTGCATTGTTTAGCCCGAAGGGCATTACATTGTAGCATTATGTTCCATACTTCGTGACAAACAAAGTCTTTTCCTGGTCTTCCGGGTTCATTTGAATTTGATTGTACTCGGAGTAGGCATCGATAAAAGTAAGGATCTCATGGCTGGTCGTGGCGTTGAACAAACGATCGATGTTAGGCAGTGGGAAAGAGTCTTTAGGACAAGTCTTGTTCAAATTTTGTAATCTACACACATTCTAAATTTGTTTCCCTTTTTAGCTACTAATACTATATTAGCTAGCCACTCGGGGTATTTTACTTCCCTGATGGACCCTATTTTGAGAAGTTTAGTGACCTCGTCCTTTATGAATGTGTGCTTCACCTCAGACTTGGGCCTTCTCCTTTGTTTCATCGATATAAATCTGGGATCGACACTCAGTCGATGGGAGGTTATCTCCGGTGGGATCCCTGTCATATCTAAGTGGGACCAAGCAAAGCAATCAATGTTATTGATAATGAATTGAATGAGTTTTTTCCTGAGTTCAGGGGTTAATCTTGTTCCTAGGTGTACCTTTTGTTCTGGTAGATGCTCGGTCAATATCACCTGTTCTAGTTCCTCGACTGTGGACTTCGTCACATCTGATTCCTTGGGGGCGACAAAAGCTCGAGTGGTGAGGAAGTCCTCTTCTTGATCTTCGACCACCTATTCCTCGGGCTCAATCGGGGATATGCGGTGTGATTTCTATTTAGCCACCTGTTTATCTTTGATGCTCGACTTCTCCTTCGATGTAAAGGGCGTTGATATTGGTGTCAGGTCATGGACTGCAAACATCACCTTTGCTGCGTGTTGCTCTTCATACACAATTTTTACGCCATCCTTTGTTGGGAACTTCATCATCTGATGCAGGGTCGACAGCATTGCCCTCATGCTATGAATCCACAGACTTCCAAGCAAAGCATTATACCTCATGTCACCTTCGATATTATGAAACTTTGTGTCCTGTATAGTCCCGGCCACGTTCACTGGGAGGATGATTTCCCCCTTCGTTGTTTCGCTTGCCATGCTGAAGCCATTCAAGACTCGAGATGCAGGTATGATTTGGTCTGGCAGCCCGAGCTACTCTACGACCCTCGACCTGATTATGTTCGCCAAGCTACCTGGATCCACAAGAACACGCTTAACTTGAAATTTATTTAAAAGGATAGAAATTACAAGTGCATCATTGTGAGGCTGAGAGAGGCCCTCAGTATCTTCTTCATTGAATGTAAGAGTGTCCTGTGGCATGTAGTCCAGACTCCGTTTCTTCTTTATGATTGACACTTTGGTGCGTTTGAACACGGGTCCCTGCGGGACGTCGACTCTGTTGATGATCATATGAATTACATGTTGAGGCTCTTCTTGTTCATTCTTCCTATTGGAGTATCTTTTCGTGAAATGGTTCTTGGCTCTATCTCTAAAAAATTCCCAAAGATGCCCCTCGTTGAATAATGGGGCTACCTCCTCTCTCAATTGCCTGCAATCCTCGGTCTTGTGCCCATGTGTACCGTGATACTTACACATCAAGTGGGATTCCTCTAAGAAGGGTCAATTTGTATGAATTTAGACCACCTGGTATCCTTAATCTTTCCAATGGCCGAAACGATACCTGAGGCATAGATGTTAAAATTGACTCTGATGATCGAGGTGCCTCCGTCAGTCCTGAGTGCCTATCGAACTTGGTCTTACTCATGAGTCCCCGAGAATTTTGTCCTCGATCTACTCTTCGATCATTCCGAGGTACATTGCGCCTCGAACTATTCTTTCACTCTTCGGCATATGGATGATACCTATCCTTGTTTGGTCTTGGATCCCGTCTGCATCTCTCGAATCTTTTTTTGCTAATATTCTTGGATAAATCGAACCTGAGGGGCTCCCAACTAGTCGTCCTCGACCCTGATCTTCAACTGATATTGGTTATGCACATCTGCCAAGTCACGGCGGGGTACTCAATCAAGTTTTGTTATAATTGTTTTGACGTTATCGAGTTCCGCTCATTCAGCCCCTGATTGAAAGCTTGAACGGCCCAGTCATCGGAGACTGGTGGTAACTCCATTCGTTCCATTTAAAATCGGGATACGAACTCCCTTAACATCTCATTGTTCCTTTATTTAATTTTTAACATGTCTGATTTCCTCGTTGCAACTTTTATATCTCCAGCACGTCCTTTCACAAATTAATCTGCCAACATACAGAATGAATCGATAGAGTTCGGGGCCAGGTTGTGGTACCAAATCATCGCCCCTTTGGACAATGTTTCTCCAAATATTTTCAGTAAAATGGAATCGATCTCATCGTCCTCCAAGTCATCTCCCTTTATACCGGAAGTATATGTAGTGATGTGTTCGTTGGGATCGATGGTCGCATTGTATTTGGGTATGTACGACATGCAAAACCTTTTTGGAATAGGCTTCGGGGGCACACTCGGGGGGGAAGGTTTTTGCTCAAACTTTTTAGAATCCAGTCCTTTCATAATCAGAGGCGCTCCCGGTATTTGGTCGACCCTCGAGTTGTACGTTTCCACCATTTTATCATTATCCTCGATCCTTTTTGTGAGCTCTTCGAGCATTTTCATGATTGTGGGGTCAATCCCTGATCCATTATTACTCTACCTCTCCGGGATTGGTTCAGCACGGTGAGTAGTTTCCGGTACCACCACGCTCGGAGTCTTTTTTCCGACTTTGCAACTGAGCGATAGTAATCTGTTGCGCTTGTAACATTTCAAAAATCACTTGGAGGCTAACCTCTCCATCTCCTCGACTATGTGTTCTTTGGCGACTAGGTTGAACCTCTTCGCGTACGCTTCCACCGACGTCAGTGCCTAAGTCGATGTTTAAAGCAATGTGTGAACCAATATCAACTGGGTTAGGAACTGGCGCTATGCCAGGGTTATGTCGTGGTACACCGGCCTCTAAAGATGTTGCATTGTCATTTTCTCCATGTAATCTGAAACCGTCATTACCATGTACTGGAGTGTTTGCTAAGTTTGACATGTTTTAGTATGAAAACAAAGAATCTTTCACAAGAATAAGTGTGAAAAAATGAATGTTATCAAAAACCAGTACTGAAATAATGACTATTATCTTTAGCTATACGGTGGGCGCCAAACTGCTTACCTCGAAAATACAAGTAATAATTAAATTTGATTTGTGATTTTAAAGATACGTGATCTAGTTCAATTCCAATTACTAAGCAAGTAATATAAGGTATAAATGAATGGAATAAATAAACCAAACCAGTGTTTCTTAAGTAGTGGCGACCTCGAGCTCGGTGACCTTGAGGTAAACCAAGAACAATAAAGTAAGAATAAAGTTTAAAATACAATTCTGATGAACAATGAGCGAAAAGTAGAGAGTATATTCTTTGCCAATGGTTAGATAATCTTTACAAATTATTGGGGTACCCTTTATATAAGAGGGGAAACCCTAAATAAGGTAAATTTATTTACAGTAAGGAATCTTATGGGGACAGTTGTATAACCACCTAGTATGGAGTTTTACTAATTCGTACAAACCTATTCCGAAATTTATGCCATGATCTTGGGGACGTGGTGGGGATCTTGTCCTTTTATAACAAAATTGTAACGACTTCATATGACAAACTTATCTTCTATGTTCCTCGAGCACTCAGGTCTTCGAGCGTCTTATTCCGCCTTGGAGCTCGAGCTCGACCTCAACCGGTCTTCTGCCCTCGATACAACTTCTCGAGCCTACAAAATCGGGGGCATACGATTTTGACCATATACACTAGTCTTAGAGGTTAGATTGCATCACGACCCCTATGATGGGATTTGGGTCGTTACAAGTTGGTATTATAGCTCTAGGTTCAATGATTCTACAAGTCATGGGAAAGTTTAGTAGAGTCTCACAGATTGATACAAAGACGTCTGTACTTATATTCAAGATGCTACCAAATTGTTAGGAAACATCACTTTCCTTCGTTCTTTATAGTGTCAAATTTGTTATTCCAAAGTTTGAATCTTTACTCCTCTATTATCTCTGAGATGGTGAGGATACGTTCTACCAGATAAGCTGAGCAGGCACCATCTCCCCTAGCTAGAGCCTTGAGATGCCGGGGCCGAGGAGGGGCACGTGATGCAGCTAGAGCACCTGCTAGAGCAGCAGCGAATGAGCCACCAATAGCTCCAGTTGAGGAGCAAAGTCCTGATCATGTTGAGTAGGTAGGACCCGCTCGGGTACCGAAGCAGCCTATAGCTAGGACAAGGCTCCATAAGACCTTGGCTCACTTCATGAGTATGTTTGGGAGTTTGGCCCAGGCAGTATTGACTTCGGTTGCACTAACTACTTCACCGGTTGGGGGAGGAGCTCAATCTTCTGCCGCCCATGCACTAGAAAACCTAGCTCATGCTTATCAGACACTGGGTGTTGTGCTGGTACGGCCAGTACTTGCAGTTCTGCCCGAGGTAGGGCCGGTTGTTTTGGCTAAGGGACAAAAGACTTTGGATAGGTTTTAGAAGTTTCATTCTCCCTAGTTTAGTGGAGAGTCTTCTAAGTATGTACATGGTTTATTGGATCAGTGTTATCGCATTCTGCGTACCATGGGTTTGGTGGAGTCGAGCGAGGTCGACCTTACTACTTTTCAGTTGATGGGGCCATCACACAGATGGTGGAAAACTTATGAGTTCAGTAGGCCAGCTGGTGCAATAACACATACATGGTCGTAGTTCTCCGATTTTTTCTTGAGGGAGTTTATTCCACAGACTCGCAGGGATGAGTTGCGTAGCGAGTTTGGGCATTTTCACCGGGGGACTATGACTATGTACGATTATGCTATGAGGTTTACAGAGTTATCTCGTCATGTACCTTCCTTTGTTTTCACCAATAGAGAGAGAGTCCGTAAATTTATTTAGGGTAGAGGTGTTCATGGTTCAGTTTGGATAGATTTTTTCCTTAAAAGAAACCAAACCAAGTGAGTCGCTTTTTTCAAATATTGGAACCAAACCAAACCAATTAAGTCAATTTTGGTCGATTTTTTGGTTTTATTTTTGTTATTTATTGGGTTTTTTAAATATGAGGCATACACTATTAAACACATATTCCGGCGATTACAATTTTGATGTAACACTATCAAATCAATTGTTCTTGGAGATATCTAGCATTTACCAAGATATATTGATAGTAATTGAATCAAATAGTAATGAATAATCTAAGGACTCAATTAAAAATAGACTATTTTTTACATAAAATAGATTCTTGTATTTAGGAAAAGAAAACTACCAATTAAACTAGAATATAAAGGCAATGAACTAGATTATTATAATAATAAAGCACTAGACTAAAAGTGCAAACGATTAACATGTACAATTTTTTAGATACATTGTATAAGAATATACATATATAGGTAAAATAATAAATTTTAAATAGCTACTTGTATAGTCGGTTTGGTTCGTTTTTCTTTTTGGTTATTTTTTTATTAAAACCAAAAAGAAACCAAATCTCATCGGCTAAAGTGAAGTTATTCAGTAGTGCAAGCAAGTCACACTTAACCCTATAGTGAATTCATATATTTTTTAAAATTCAAAACTAAAACCAAACCAAACCAATAAAGTATCGGGTTTTTTGGTCAATTTTGTTCGATTTTCGGTTTGGTTTATTTTTTCGGGTTTCTATTAACAGCCTAATTGAGGTACTTTACTACAACCTCAAATTTGGGATGGCACGGGAGATGGAGACTGAGACTGCATTTCATCAGGTTGTGGAGATTGTTAGGAGGTTAGAGCGTATCCATGGGCAGGAGAGGTAGGATAGGGAGGCTAAGAATCCTCATCATTTTTGAGGATTTAGTGGCTCCTACTCTTGGGGCCAGGTCAGTCATGGCAGAGGTCATCTTAGTTGATATATTCAGTTTTCACTATAGGCTTCTTGTAGTGCTCTAGGTAGCCATAGATTTTAGAGCATTTGTACGGAAACCCATCTTTCAGTGCACCTTCTGCACGAGGTTCCTACAGCATTTATTCTAGTCATCTGGGGGAGAATCAATACGAACAGCCACACTTGCATAGAGATTGTTTTGAGTTTGTTGACACTAGACATATGGTGAGGGATTGTCCCAGACTTCAGATAGGTGGAACTCAACAAGGTACTCATAATATGGTTACCGCTCGAGCTGCTACTCCACTTGCACAGACAACTAGAGATGGATGACAAACGATAGAGCTCATCATAGAGGGGATGTCACGACCCAAATTCCTACTCAGGTCGTGATGGCGCCCAACACCGAAGTCAGGCAAGCCAACACTAGTTACTAACGAAATTACTTAAACAAATGAGATGTTCAAACACTTACCCAGTTTTTAAATTTAAGGAGTCCTTTACTAAAAGTGAGGAAATGAAGCAAGTTGATTTAAAATAACCCAAAATCATTTGCCAGCATAAACGGAATTAGCAAAATACTAGCGAATCAACTACGGGTGCCAAGACCTAGTGTCACAAGCCCACATGCGACTAGTGGAATATACAAATAGACAAAATGAATGTACAACTGTCTGAAAGGGGGTAGACAGAAATATCCCAAAAATAATAGAAGTTCCACAGTGCTGTTGCAGAACGGCAGGAAGAGCAGCTCACCGTGTAGTCAAATCCCAGTAGTACTCTCAGCGACGAACACCCGAATGGTGACCAGGCGCAACAACCTCAGAACCAGTACAATTAAGTACAGAAGTGTAGCATGAGTACATATAAACAAATATGTACCCAGTGAGTATCCCGTCTAAACTCGAAGAAGTAGTGACGAGAGGTAGACGTGTTACTCACTAGGGTCGTCATCAATAATATGATTTAATGAATCTAAACAGTAATAACATTTATGGAAAGCAAGTAGACATGAAGCATCAGTATATAAAGATAACAATCTTCCAGCAAGATCCAAGTAACAATATTTAAAAAAAATCACAAGTTTCTTTCTCACAGAACAATTTAATTAGTAAGAATAATAATAAGACTCTCAATCATGCACATAGCATATAATATGCCGAGGCGTACGGCCAAAGCGACGCATAAATTTAAATGTGCACTGCTGAGGGTCGAGCGGCAAGAACAATAGATGCATCTATTACCCCGCTCACGAATTGATCATGAGACGCGGTCGACATAAATATAAGGCTACCCCGCTCACGAATTATACATGAGACACGGGTGCTCGTAGACATATATAGAATTATTAGGAAATTCAAGAATTTATCATGGATTATTCTTAAATTCAGGGATTTAAACACTTAAACATACACATAGCTTCTGAAATTCTCATGTTAATTTTAAGGGTAATAAGAAACTAGGAACACAAGTAAGGATACATGTAAGGCACATAGAGGCATGCTTGTGTAGTCCTAAATTATACCCGACACAACAGAGTAGTAGCTACGCACGGACTTTCGTCACTTTGCACGAACGTAGCCCCAACAAATAAGGACAAACGCAATCGTTTACATTTACCTATGGGGACAATTCCCTCTTACAATGTTGGAAAGGAGACGCACCTTCCGTAGAATCAACTTCCCGGTCAAGAACGCGCTCGAAACTCCAAATCTTACACCCGAGGACTCGAAACTAATCAAATGATATATAAATATGTCAATGCATGCTCAAGGTATGGAAATTCTCCTACTTATCTAGTAAATTCACTATTCTTGAAGAAATACTAAAATACACCTCCGGGCCCACATGCTCGGATTCCGGAAATTTTCTAAGATAACACTCACCCATAGCCTAAGGGTCATTAATATATAATTTTTATATGATTTCATGGTAGAAAAGTTGTGAAATTCCCTAAAGTTCATCAACCATAGGTTTTCACTCTAACCCCTATGATTTCCACTATTCAGATGTTAATCTACCTAAGATTTGGTGTAATAATCTAATATTTTAGTAGAATTTACTTACCTCTTAGTAGCTAGGTAGTGGAGAGTTCTTCCCATGCTCTCAAGTCTTCAATGGAGGTGAAAAATGAAAGGAATGAAGGAAATCCCGTGTTTAAATGAAAATACACTGCCTGGCCTACAGGGGTTCCGCATCTGCGGCTCGAGGACCGCACCTGCAAGCTGGGGCTCGCACCTGCGGAGTTGGACAGGAAAGGCTGGGCCTGCACCTGCGGAGTTGGAGACCGCACCTGCGGTCACACTAGATCAGGTGCACCAGCTGCAATTTCAGCTGGTTTTGGGCCTCATGTGGTGTCTGGGAGGCACCTGGGCCCACCCGAGCCCCCGTCCAATTATACCAACAAGTCCTAAATCATAATACAGACTCGCTCGAGCCTTCAGAACACCCGAAACAACGCTAAATCCCAAAATCACCCCTCAAAACCCCTAGGATTAAACTTAAGAATTTCTAAGTTTTTGAATTCGGTTCCAATGCGCCGAACCGACCTATACTACTCTGAATGACACCAAATTTTGCAGTATAGTCATGAATGACATAACAAAACTATTCCCAGTCTCGGAATTCCGTTCAGACCTCGATAACATAAAATCATGTTCCAAATCAAATTTCAAACTTAAGGAAACTCTATTTCCCTATCTGGCATCGAAACGCTCCCGGGTCATCAAAAACCCATTCCGAACATACGTACAAGTTTAAAATTATCATACGAAGCTACTGGAATCGTCGAAACTCGATTCTGAGGCTGTTTACTCAAAATGTTGACCGAAGTCAAACTTGACTTTAAAAGCCAACCTTAAGGAACCAAGTGTTCCTATACTATTCCAAACACTTCCAAATCCCGAACCACCCATCCCCGCAAGTCACAAATCACGATAAGCCGCTAGAGAAAGTCTTATTTAAGGGAACGGGGTTCGAATATGCAAAATGACCGGTCGGGTCGTTACAGGGGAAGCCAGGCCCATTGTTATGCTCTCCCCGGTAGGACTAAGGCAACTGCATCAGATGCAATTATTATAGGTATCATTCTAATCTGTCATAGAGATGCATCAATTTATCTAATCCGGGTTCTGCCTATTCGTATGTGTCATCCTACTTTGCTTCATACTTGGATATGTCTCATGATTTTCTAGATACTCATGTTTATATGTCTACACTCGTTGGAGATTTTATTATAGTGGACCGTGTCTATCGTTCTTGTTTGGTCACTATTTGGGGATATGAGACTAGGGTTTACCTTCTGTTTCTTAATATGGTAGTTTTTTATGTGATTTTTGGCATGTATTGGTTATCTCCGCATCATGCTATTCTTGATTGACACGCTAAGACCATGTCACGGTCCCAATATTCATCTGTAGGATGTCGTGACGACGCCTAGTGTTTAAGATTAGGTAAGCCAAACACTTACTGAATTAATAGAAGAACTCAACCATCAACTGATAAATATGAAATAGAAATCATAATACACACCTTACAACCCAAAACTAGTAGTAGAAGTCATAAGCTTTACTGAGTTTGCTAGAAAAATCCCTAAATACAACTGTTTCAGAATAGAAATAAACAGTACATGTACAATATCAGAAGGTGACTCCGAGACCTGCGAAGCGACACCAGGTTTACCTTCAGTCTCCATAGTAATTCTCAACCAGCCAGCTAATAATCAATAACAATGGCACTTGGATCTGCATAAAAATGTGCAGAAGCGTAGTATGAGTACACCATAGTGGTACCTAGTAAGTATCAAGACTAATCTCGGTGGAGTAGTGACGAGGGATAGTCAAGACACTTACTGGACTAAACAACTCGAACAAGTGGGAAGGTGAACTAACAGAGAAGCAATATTAATATAAATCTAAGCATGATAAGGAATACAAAACAATAGTTGCAATGATAGACTAGTAACAACAATATTGTTACACCCCATGTTTTCGTACATGAGAGTACATCGTAAGTTAATTGATGTAAGCTCAC
>MDKH01018363.1:0-13303 GCA_005239495.1 Nicotiana undulata
TTAAGAGTTTGAATTTTTTTTGAATGAAATATACTGAAATTGTGACCTCTTTATATAGAAAATCGGTAGCCCGGATTTTTTTAAAATATATATAGCGCCCATATACCTGGCGCTATACAGTGTTGAATTATTGGAGGTTGTATAGCGCCGCGTATATGGGCGCTATACCCTGACATGTGCAGCTTTATGTATAACGCCCAAGTACAGGGCGCTATACATTAACGGTGTTACTGAGCCTCCTCACATCACTCATAAGGCCTGGAAGCCTTCTCATCTCTCTCATAAGGGGCTCCAAAAACTATAATATGTCTCTGAATCAATTGATAAAAACATAATAAGGAAGGGAAGTGGAGAAGTTGTGGACGCTGGACAGCTACCTCGAAATCCCGTGAAATCCGCTAACGAACAAGCAAAAACTGCTACTGCTCCAAACCGTCACCTGAATCTGTGCACAGAGGCACAGGGAGTCTTTATGAGTACGCCAACTCAGTAGTAATGAAAAGAAATCACAGTCTAAGAAGTATAAAGCACACAAACAGATACACCATTTCACAACAACCAGTAACACATCAAGTCACCAAGTAGTATTCAGCAATTCATAAGTTCGAAATCAGTTTCCAGAAAACCTTTGAAAACAAGTAAATATCGATATATCTCAGTGAAATCCTCAGTAAAACTCAGTTTGAAAACGAAGTAAATCATAGTTCGAAAACATAGTTAAATCATCATGAAACTGCTCCTCACATCACTCATAGTTACAGACTCCGGAGGGGCTCCTACAACCCAAACGCAATAATAACATAAGGCCTGGAAGCCTTCTCATCTCTCTCATAAGGTCTGGAAGCCTCCTCACACCTCTCATAAGGCCTGGAAGCCTCCTCACATCACTCATAAGGCCTGTAAGCCTCCTCACATCACTCATAAGGCCTGGAAGCCTCCTCACATCACTCATAAGGCCTGGAAGCCTCCTCACATCACTCATAAGGCCTGAAAGCCTTCTCGCATCACTCAGTCAGACACTCTCAGTTAGCCCTTAGGCCATAAATAAATCGGGTTCTCGACCCAAAACAGTGTTTCATTTTTCAATAAATAGTATCAAAATACTCTGAGTGTCAAAACAATTTATCAGGAAAAGACTGAGTGTAATTCACAACATATCAAGTGAGGAAACACAGTAAAACAGTCCCCCAAGGGGTAAACAGATCGGCACTAGGCCCCAAACACGGCTTACAGCCCAAACATATCATAATATATAAATACTAATTAAGCAAAGACTTAAAAATCGGTTTCGCAACTCAATAGTTGCCTAAGTAGGGAATATATTTCCCAAGTTTCAATCTTTGTATTCCAAAACCCGTGAAGGTTGCATAGTCCGGGGTTTCATACCCTCAGGACAGGATTTAAAGACATTACTTACCTCAAAACTAGCCCGGAATTATTCCGCAATGCGCTTGCCTCTCGAATCAACCTCCGAAGGCTCCAAATCTACCAAGTTCAGATTTTTATCATCAATATATACTAAAGGAACGAATTCCAATTGAAAAATATCGAATTTAACTCAAAAATCCGAAACCGGTCAAAACCCGACCTCCGGAACCGTGTCCTGAAACTCAGAAATTTTTAAACAAAAGTGTTTTTCGTCCTCTCGCGAGTCCGTACATATAAGGAACACCAAAATCGGAGTTCGTTTGACTCCTCAAATCGACCCTTAAAGGTCTCATAATCTCAAGCCCTAAAACCCAATTTTTCTATTGATCCATAATCGAGTTTTAATGATCAAAACACTTACCTCTATGAAGAACAAGGATTTCCCTCTTCAAAAATCGCCCAAAAAGCTCTTTTCCGTACAAAAAATGGTGTAAAAAGGGTTTAAGTCGCGGAGGGTCTATTTTATATTTTTCTGAACAGTGGTTCCGCACCTGCGGTCCCAGGTCCGCACCTGCGAAGAATCCCCAAAAACTCGGCCGCCGCACCTGCGCCCTTTTTCTCTGCACCTGCGACCGTATCCGCACCTGCGGTCACACTTCCGCAGGTGCAAAAATCTCAGTGATTTCACACCAGCAGCTTTTTGCTGCAATTTCCAACTTCCGAAATTCCCGTTAACCATCCGAAATCAATCCCGAGCTCCTCGGGACCTCAACCAAACATACCAACAAATCACATATGATCATTCAAACTTAGTTGCACTCTCAAAACACTAAAACTAACATCAAACTACACCAAATCCACATCGGATTCAAGCCTAAGAACTTTGATATTTCTAAAATCCACCAACGATGCCGAAGCTATCCAAATCAACTCCGATTGACCTGGAATTTTGCAGACAAGTCCAAAATGACATTACGAATCTGTTCCAACCGTCGAAATTCCATTCCGACCCCGGTAGCCTAATTTCCACTGCCGACCGGAAATCGCCAAAACTAACTTTCGCCAATTCAAGCCTAATTCTACACCGAACATCATAAAATTGTTCTGAACACACTCCTAAGTCCCAAATCACCTAACGAAGCTATACGAGCCATAAAATTCGCATTTCGAGGTCGTTTACCAATAAGTCAACTGTCAATTGACTTTCTCCCATTTTAAGGCTATTTCTAAAGGCTAATTGACTGAACTCTCACTACAACCATTCGATTTCAAGCCTATCAACTCTATTACATCAAATACAGTATGACCAAATCTATAACAAGTCAATAACAACAATTATAATGCAGGTTTTTACGTAACGACGGACCGGATCGTTACAGATTGAAGCACTTTTTCTCGACGCTAGGTGCATTTTAAAGAACAATTTGCGCATTTTTTTCTTCTTTTCCATCTGAAGATTTGCCGATGGTAGACGCATGACAGCCAACTGAAGACATTTAAGGGCTCAACAATTCTTGCCTTAGCCTCACAGCTTCAGAATATTAAAATATAGCTTTTTTCCTTTTATCCTCACAGTACAGAGGAGATATATACAAGGAGAGATGTGATGTTACTTAACAAATTCACGTGTTGTTCAATTATTTTGCAGCTGTTTCAGCTACACCTTCAAAGAACCATAGTCAAGAAAAACTTAACTTTTTACATCATATATATGGTGAAGTACAAGCTGCAACGTTCATATTTTCATATAGTGTATGCCAATTCAAAAGCGTACAGAAAAAGAGTGTATTAAAAAGTGAAAGTTGTATATGCAACAATGGATTTCCGGGAATGTAGAGTCCAACTTCTGCTGATAATGGTTCGGGAATCCCACCTCTTCCGCCTACTTCCAACCAGTTCTCGGCTCGTAGTCGTGTTGGTGTCCGGTCAAGGCAAGTGATATTGGCTTATTAATTATCTTTAGATGATATGTTCGAACCTTTGGTGGCTTAGGCACAGCAGCCCTTGTTTGTTTTCTTGGTCTAATTCTGAAATAGGATGTTTAATTGTTAAGAATATACTTCATAAGCCCTATGCATCAAACTAATATTTTTAGGGGTCGATTGGTAGAAGGTATTAGGAAAAATAATGCAACCATTAGCTTTATGCATTAAATTGAGCTGACATGCTCATTTAAAAACGTAAGAATTAATCCTTATCACTGAAAATGAATTCTTTCAAAGGTTCAGCAGACTGGCTTCTCTTCCTTCTTTTGGCAGGTACGTTGACACATTCAACAAAGGTGGTGGCATTCATGCCTAGTGATACTAATTCGATTCACTCAATGAATGGCGGCCGTTTTGGCGATGCAGACCTATGATGCAGTAAGATGTACATACTAAGTTTTGGGAGCTGGAAACCCTTTCCTCTCCCCCCTTTCTCACACCCTCAATATACCTTTTTTTCCTCTCTTTTTATTTACTATTTTTTTGTAAGATCAGTTGTATGTTGAAAGCAATATCTTATTTAGCTGTTTACCTGTAGGTATAGGTTTTTATTTCTTCTTCTTTTTTCCTTTTGTCCTTCTAACACCTGACATTTCAGAGACTTGTTATAACACAAGGTAAGTGGCCTGTGATAACATTGTACAGTTGATTTGTCCATTTATTGAGGAAAGGAACTCTCGTTTGATAAATATTGAATTAAAGTATGTTATATCGCTGCAGAAGAGAAGTGTAGCAAGTTAAGAAAATATGTTTTCTTTGTTACTGATATTCAATGTATAATGAATTGCATATTAGTTAGCTTTCTAGTTGTGATATTTAGCTAGCGTTTGGCCATAGATTCCCAAAGTTATTTTGAAAAATCTGTTTTGGTGAAGTTTGATTTGAAGATGAAAATGTGTTTGGACATACGCTTTCAAAACATATTTCCCAAATTTATTTTGGAAAAACATGTGTATTATTAAGGATCTGGCCAAAAACCAACTATTGAGCTGGTTTTGGGATTTTGCCAAAATATAGGCAAAATCTGTGGTCAAACATGTGTTTGCCAAATAAAACCCAAGTTTATTTTGACAAAATCTATGGCCAAACGGGTCTTTTAGTTTCTTTAACTTCCTTGAGAGTGCGGGTTAATGCTCTGTTTTACCAAAAATATGATAAACACTTCTATGAGAGATTTAATAAGTAAGATGGAGAGTTAATCCTAGTTAAGCTTATTGATTGTCAGATCTGCGGATGTGGTAATGAATGTATGAGATAAAAGCGTCGTAATATTAAATAACAGACAAAGATGCCGATGATGACTGACATCGAATATGCGAGTAAGTAGGAGGAGTAAATGCATCCAATGGCAATAAATGTAACAATAAAGGATAACTCGCCCAAAATGCCAATCGTTGAGGGTGAGTTATCTTGTTGTCAGCAATGCAAATGACAAGCGACGTGGGTGAAATACTATGTTCTTGGATCTTGTATACGAAAGGTGTCTTTTGACTTGGGAACCAATAGAAAAGACAAAAAAGTGTATATTCTTCCAATAGTCAATATTACAAGGTGTTCTTTCAGAGAGTTTCAGATGCCTTCTTCCTCCTCTTTGTTTCCTATATATAGGGGACATTCTTTGAGAAACCCTAAAAAAAGTAAAAGGGAGGGAATATTCTAATAGAATATTTCCTTATTCTAACCTAAAACTACACTACCGTTACTATGGACTTCTAACGTCGACCTCGTTCGAATTAGAGCCTTCGTCCCTAACTCTTGGACGACCTGAGCTTCGACCTCGGCCGTTGACATCGTTACGTTTGATCCAAATTTCGATCAATACAGTTAGTCCCTCCGCTTATCAAGGTCGTGGAACCCTCGTCCTTGGTGAGCGGATTACTCTGCGTCCGTTATGAAGGAAATTTGGTGGTAACCAGGTAATTAACGCCTGTCAAGGCCGCGACTGGAGCAAGTGATGTCAGATTATGTCATTTTCACGCGCTTCATCATTATGTATCTTCCCCGTGCAATGCCTGCACTGTTGGTGCTTCGATTCTCGTGTTTGCATGTAGCTTTTGGCCTTGATTTTGAGGCCACTCAACCCTATAAATAGATGAAGGGTTTTTCATTTGAAACTTTCACCGTCTCTCTCTCCTTTGATACTCTTTGTGCTTCTCTTCCCTTCCTTCTGCAACCTCTTTTTTTTAGTTTCTTCAATTCCTTTCTTGATCCCTAGTTTCCTTTCCTTCCATTGCTCAATCCATTACAATCATCATGTCGACTTCTCCTTGCAGTCATGACAATATTTCCGACGTCGCTCCCTTGTCAGTGGCTATCCTTTCTACTGATGAAGGGATTTCGGTTGAGGGAGACGAGAGCTTCCCTACCGTTGAAGAGGTGGTTCCTAAAAACCCTGCCTCCAGAAATGACTTCCCTAAGGGGCCTGCTCCTGAACCTGAGCTTTCCGAAATGGGGGAAGCTGAATTGGCGGAGATGCGAACTAAGTATCGCATCCCTTCTCATATCGAGATCATCCCTGCGGGAGGCAACACGGTTCAGGTTCACCATCCTGGGTTCTGTGCCTTCTACGTCTACCCGTTCACGATCGGCTACCCTTGCCCCTTCCTAAGCTGGCCGAAGAGTTCTGCCGATTTTACAACGTTTGTCCAGCACAACTCTCTCCTTATCTAAATAAAGTGTGAGGAGCTGGCTGGCTGTGAGGTCGACCTTCGCCATCTTTTACACTTATTTTCACCCACTTTCTTCAGAGGCACCATGATACACTTACTTAATCGTGGGACGAAAGGGTTAGTGTAACGACCCAACCGGTCGTTTTGAGAATTTAAGCTCCGTTCGGGGTGTAAGATATTGAAAAGCTTCGCATTATGTATATCGACTTGTGTGCGTGGTTAGATTCAGTTACCGGATAACCCGGAGTCGAATTGGAAGAAAAATTTCAGTTTTTGAAGCTTAAGTGATAGTTGACCTCAGGTTTGATTTTTGTGTGAACGGGCTCGGAATGAATTCTGGTTAATGTCAACAGCTTCATATGATGATTTTGGACTTAGGCGTGCGTTCAGAATGGGATTTGGAGGTCCGTAGAGTGATTTAAGGTAATTTGGCGAAAGTTAGAATTTCGGTGATTTCGACCGATAGGTGAAATTTTGATATCAGACTCGGAATGGAAATCCAGGAATGGATGTAGGTTTGTTGTGTTATTGTGACTTGTCTGCAAAATTTCACATCATTCCGGGTTGAATTGAGAGGTTTCGATGCGAGTCTTGATATTTGAAGTTTTGAAAATTCATAAGTTTGATTTTGGTTTGATTCATCGTTTTAGTGTTATTTTATGTGTTTTGAAACCTCGATCGAGTCCATACTATGGTTATATGACTTGTTTGTGTGATTAGACGGGGTCCCGGGGGCCTCGGGTGTATTTCGGATGGGTTTCAGGTCATTTTTCTCTATGTTTGAACAACTGAAAATCTGACTTCTAGTTTCCTTCTATGCGATCGCATAGGAGTAGTCGCGATCACATAGTGTTGCCTTAGTCCGCCCATTTTTCCTCATCATGATCGCACTACCTGGTCCGTGATGGCATAGCTCTATCAGTGATACCCTCCGCGTTCACATCCTGTCATTCACGATCGCACAGTAGGGAATGGGGCTGGGGGTAAGTCTTCTTCGCGATCGCATATGGGCAGCTGCGTTCGCATAGCGCCTGGACAGTAGCCACATTTAATTCAATATGATCGCATCTGTCACTTCGCGGTCGCATAGTACTCTTTTGTCCAACAACATTTTCTTCTATGCGATCGCATCCTTGTGTCCGTGATCGCAATGCTCAAATACCTGGTCAGAACATATTATATTCCAAAATCGAGGGTTAGGTTATCATATTTTGACTTCTAGAGCTCGGTTCTTAGCGATTTTTGAAGGGTATTTCACACAAATCTAATGGGTAAGTGTTATTCCACTAGAATTAATTATATTTCATGAATTAGTCCTTGTTTTTATCATTTAATTTGTGTTTTGGGTTAAGGAAATTGTGGGATTTGAAAGACAATTTCTAAAATGAAAAGTTATGATTTGAAGAACCAAATGGTATCGAAATTTGATAAATTTAGTATGGGTGAACTCGTATCAGAATGGGTAATAGGATTTTGTAATATTTGTCGGGTTCCGAGGTGCGAGCCCGGGGGTCAACTTTTGGGTCGTTTTTTATAATTTTTTAAAGATTGAAACTTTATTATTCGGAATCATTCCTTATACGTGTTATGTGTATTTTGAAGTTGTTTTAGTTGATTTTGAGCCGTTCGGATATCGTTTCGCCCGAGAAGTTCACTTTTGAGTACCGGGTTGTCGTCTTTGAGGTAAGTATCTTGCCTAACCTTGTGTGGGGGAACTACCCCTTGGGATTGAGTCTTCTTTGTTGATTGTATCCGTGTATGCGAGGTGACGAGTGCGTACTCAGACTTATTTTCTAATAGCTTGGCCTTCTAGGATTCGTAGGTTCTTATGTTACCTGTGTATGAGTTGTGATTGTTATATTTGAATCCTTGGTTGTTAATTTCTCCTTTTCCTGATTAAATTAGAACTACTTGCTTTTGGATTCCTTCGTTGGTTATTTGACCTTAATCGACTTAACTGAATATTTTACCGCTTCTTATCTTCATTCTATATTTGCTTCCTAAACTGCCGAATTGACTATATTAGTGTTATCTAGCTTTATAGTTGTTTAATCGTAGTTAGAACATCCGTTCGTGGTGTCAAGCATGCCCGTGAGTCTTACTTTGTGATTTATACGATTTTTCCCTTATGTGCTACTTGAGTCTAGTTGATAAACATTTATGTGGTTGATGTTTTTCCTTGATGTTGCCTATTACTGGGCCTTTGTTTAAGCTGAGTTTATTGTGTAAAGTTAATTGCTTAGGCGAGATTGGTTATAGTTGTTTCCCTTGCCGGGATGATATTGTTTGCATTGTTGATTCCCTTGCCGGGATGTTGTGATTTATAGTTCTTATTGTGGATTTTCCTTGTCAAAATGTTGTTTATGTTATTTAGCACGAGGGGACATGTCGTGCCATGTTTATGTTATTTAGCACGAGGGGACATTCCGTGCCATATTTATGTTATTTAGCACGAGGGGACATTCTGATCCATGTTTATGTTATTTTAGCACGAGGGGACATTCTGTGACATGTTTATGTTATTTAGACCGAGGGGACATTCTGTGCCATGTTTATGTTATTTTAGCATGAGGGGACATTCCATGCCATGTTTATGTTATTTTAGCACGATGGGACATTCCGTGCCATGTTTATGTTATTTAGCACGAGGGAACATTTTGTGCCATGTTATGTTATTTTAGCACGAGGGGACATTCCATTCCATGTTTATGATCTTTAGCACGAGGGGACATGCCGTGCCGTTTCTATTTATTTATTGTGAGGATGAGAGTAAAAGCATGAAGGGTGATGCCGTGCACTTGTCTTTTCATTATTATTTCCGTTGTTCCTGTTTGATATTTACTGCACTTGTTTAAGAGTTACTATTTTGTTGTTTTAATTTGGATATTCATACTGATCTCTTACTGCATTTATTGACAATGACTTGATGTTCCTCCTGTACTGTATGGCAAGTTTTGAGTTACGGACTGAGTTCCGGTAGATTTATCTTGAAGAGATTATGATTACTAGATTTTATTGAAAAGTATTATTGAAAAATTAATGGTTTCGAAATGATTATACTTGAATGACTTTTACATCGAAGGTATGTTTGAAAAGCATTCGTCTTGCATAAAATAATATTTGGAAGTCATTTATTGGGAAAAACATCGTTGGAAAGTTCGTATTTTGAAAGAAACTATGTATTTGGTATTTCACTCTATTAAATATACTTATATATACATTTGGAGAAAGTATGTCTTCAAAGGAGAGCCTTCTATATAAAAATGAGTATATTTGAAAAGTTTTTCATATGAACCGCTTTTTAAAGGTTTCCACCAGTTTATGAATTTTAATGGCTAAGGTCCGATGTGAACAAATAGATGTAGAGTTGAGTTATTGGTGTTCTCTATTGCGTTGTATTTTCTTCCGGTTTGGGTTGTCTTGCTATCCATCTTTCTGTGTATTTTTATGATGTTTCGTTGGTTAATTTCTGTAATTTCCTTCCGCGTTGAATCTTCATTGTTGTAAATTATTTCGTGAAGCCTTAGATAAATGTAGTGTTCGGTTATTACAATATTCATGTCAGTTATTTTGTAGACCAGTGGTGTCTTGACTAGTCCTCGTCACTATTCCACCGAGGTTAGTCTTGATACTTACTGGGCACCGCTGTGGTGTGCTCATACTACACTTCTGTGCAATTTTTTGTTTGCACAGATCCAGGTTTTTGTTGTTAGTAGTTGCGCGAATGATTGACGAGGAGACTCAAGGTAACCTGTTGCTGCGTTCGCAAGCTTCGGAGTCACCTTCTGTTTCTATTCAACTGTTGTATTTATTTCCAAACAGTTGTATTTAGAAGTTGTAGAAGATTCGTAGAGCTTATGACTTGTATTACCATATTTTGGGAAGATTTGTAAATTCTGTCAAGATACTATATCGAGACTTTTAGTTTTCCTTTTATTATTGTTGTTATTCAGTTATTGCTAGGCTTACCTAGTCCTTAAGACTAGGTGCCATCACGTTACCCAACGGAGGGAAATTTGGGTCGTGGCAAGTTGGTATCAGAGCTCTAGGTTCATAGGTGATACGAGTCATAAGAGGGTTTAGTAGAGTCTTGTGGATTGGTACGGAGATGATGATAGGCTATAATTACGTATTTTAGTCGCTTATTACACTCTAGTTTACTGCACTTTAATTGAGTTTGATCTTTAATCGCTAGTGTTTTGTACTAACTGTGTGTTTTATGCCTTGTAGGAGTGATTCCGAGCTATATAGATGTTATGGAATGAATTTAAGTGATTTGGAGCTTTGAAATCTGAGTAAAAGCTCAAGAAATTAAGTCGGGATCGTGTTCGGGGGTCAAATTTGATAGTTGAGAACAAATGAAGACTCGAGGAGGCATATTGTGCATTGTCTAGTAAAATAGACATAACTCTTTGCTCCGAACTCCATTTGGCCTATATAATATATGGTTGGAAAGCTAACTCAAAGGGATACAACTTTCATGGTTAACGTTTTCCAAATTCCAAATGGAACAGGGTAAAAAACGCGATCGAAACTGTGAAAACCTGACGCGGATTAGGGCAGAATATAATCCCACTAGCGCGAGATTAGCGCGGCCGCGCTAGTGGCAACCTGGAAACTTGTCCGTTTTCGCGTAAGAGAAGGTATAATTGTTTGGGTCCGACCCTACTTAGTATATATACATGGGAGAATGTTATTTTTGGGAGATTGGATATATTTCGGACACAAATTCGACCTAAGGAGGTAGAGACACAATAGGAGCAAGAGGGGAATTCTTCTACAAGTTTTTCCTTCCTCTTCCTATTTTTCATTGTTGGTTATGACTTTTAGTAATGTATTTTTACATACTATTATGAATAGAAAAATTGTTATCTAGGGTTTTGATTGAACCTTTTGTAGGAAAAATTCTTGTTATGTTTTTATATAATTTTGCCAAAGTTTAATCTCTATTTATTCAACTACGTTCTTGTTGTAGTTAATTGAAAGGATCCTCAATTAGCTATGCCTATTTAGTGTGTATCTACTCGAGAGAGAGTGCATATTTAGGTAATTTTTGAACAACATCACTCCCAAAGTATATGAGAGATCCATAGTCGAGGGTTTAAAGGTTGGATTAGAGATAACGATACCTTGGGTGCAATCTAAAGTGAACTGTAATACAAGTTAGCTAGCGTAGCTCGAGAGAGTGCGTCTAGTAGATTGTTGTAATTACTCGAGAGAGATTTACAGTAGCATGAGTGTTCATGATTGATAGAGAATACTTAGGCGAAATTACAGAAGACATAGCGGGAAGGATTCTGACAATTGGGGAAGTCATAACTCTAGACCTCCTTAATCCTTTCTCCAACCCGTAGTATCTTTAGTGTTAATTTACTATTTTAATTTTGTAGTTAATTAGATATAAGAATCTTAATATCTATAACATAGGAATTGTTCGAACTTGTCTTCTTAGCAATATTGAACAGTTGTAGCTAAGCCTTAGTTCTCTGTGGGATTCGACTCCGGAGTTGTAAACCGGATTATATTTGCAACGACCGCTTAGTCTTTTTTATAAGGCATAGTTGGGCGTGATCAGGATACGTCTATACTTATCTTCGAGAGGCTACGGAACTATTAGGACAATTTCACTTTCTTCATTCCTATCGTGCGAGTTCATTGATCTTGAAGTTTGAAATTATCGATCCATTTTCTCACTGATGGTGAGGACACGAACGGCGGTTCCTGATGATGTTACCCCGAAGCAAATGTCGCGAGGGTTAGAGACATAGTCCGACGAGGAGTACGTGCCGCAGCTAAGATGCCTACCAGAGCAGCCGTTGAGGAGTCGCCGGTAGTTCTAGTTGGGGAACAAGTACTGGAGGTGCCTGCTGCTACCCCGGACAACAGGAGGCCTGAGCGCAATTTTGAGTATAATTGGTACACTGGCTCAGGCGGGGTTGATTCTAGTGCACAAGCTACCCACAGATCAGGGGAGGAGTTAAGACTCCCACCGTCTACACTCCAGAGCAGCGAGGTCATATTGGTCAGGAACCAGTTGTCATGACATCACGACATGTGGGTTCAGTTCTGCCGTGGTTAAGGTAGCAGCATCGGAGTAAGAATACCTTAGACTTGAGAGGTACTGGAAGTACCACCCTCCTATCTTTCAGTGGATGGGCGACAGATGGTGCCCAGGGTTTCCTGGAGGAGTGTCACTATATTCTTCGGACTTCGGGTATTGTGGAGGCGAGCGAGATTGCTTTTATCACGCCTCAGGTTCAGAGTAGTGGGTTGATCAGGGGTGGCGGTATATGAGTTAGGGTAACCTGGCCGATTTAGCTTCACTAGCGTGGATCCAATATTCGGAGATGTTTTGAGGGAGGTTGCACCTCCGTTACTTCGGGATGTACGGCGCAGAGCAGTTGCGTCAGGGCGCTATGTCACTATTAGTGTCACGACCCGAAATCCCACCTTTCAGGCCGCGACTGCGTCTAACGTTGAACCCGCTAGACAAGCCAATGTACACAACACTTGAACATCTATAAAATAACGTAACAGTAATAAAGCCAATTAACCTTCCAACCTCTACTGGAATATCTCAATTTCCTTAACTTTCAACCTTTATCGAACATTTTCAAATCATTTCAAAAGTTTTTACAGCAGAAAAGTAATAATATTCCCAAAACGAATAATGAAATGATAAAGGTAACAACATCGCAAATATCCCAAAATCGGGGTGTCACAACCTCACGAACTAACTAACTGAGTGCTAAATACAAAGTCTGAAAGAAATACATAATTGTCTTGGAACTAGAAGAAAAAGGCAAGACAATGAGGAAATCCAAATGTAGGAGAGACACCAAGGCCCACGAACGCCAGCGGGTATACCTTGAAGCTCTGGGGTGGACTGAAGGTGACTCCCTCAATGCGGTCCACTGGGTCCGGATGCGGGATCTGCACAACATTAAGAAGTGCAGTGTAGCATCAGTACAACCGACCCCATGTACTGAGTAAGTGCCGAGCCTAACCTCAGCCGAAGTAGTGACGAGGCTAGATTTGACAATAACGATAACATGTCCTATTCTACAGCAGATAACAGGGAAAATACAAGACAAGGGATAAGCAAGCAAGTAAGGGATACGGGAGCAGAAAAGGGGAAAACAAGTGAAGTAAAACAATCTAATTGACAAATGGAAGTGAACCAGGGAAACAATCCAACAAAATCGACAACGGAACAAGTATAAATGTCAGAAAAGTAAACAATGACACGACATCACCCTTCGTGCTTTTACTCTCTTCCTC
>ML292956.1:0-23963 GCA_005239495.1 Nicotiana undulata
TGGGACTATGTGCTAGGTTTCAAGCCAATCCAAAGGAGTCCCATCTCACTGCAGTGAAGAGAAGTTTGAGATATTTTAAGGGCACTACTGACTTGTTCCTTTGGTATCCTAAAGGTAGTAATTTTGACCTTGTAGGATATGCTGATGCTAATTATGCAGGTTTCCTGGTTGACCGGAAAAAAGTACTCCAGGCATGGCTCACCTTTTGGGCTCCTGCCTTGTATCTTGGGCTACCAAGAAACTAAATTCAGTAGCCTTGTCTACTGCTGAGGCTGAATATGTGGTTGCAGCCTCTTGCTGTGCTCAGTTGCTGTGGATTAAGCAACAAATCTTGGACTTGGGTATACATGTGGGATGCATTCCTATTTACTATGATAACACTAGTGCAATTAGTATGACTAAGAACCCGGTTCATCACAAGAGAACTAAGCACATAAATGTTAGGCACCATTTCCTGAGGGATAATTATGAGAAGGGGATGATCTCAATTGAATTTTGTGCCACTGATCATCAAATTGCTGATATATTTACCAAAGCATTGAGTAGGGAGCATTATGAGAGAAACATGCTTGAATTAGGGATGATTAAGATCACCTATTGAAAAAAGGAAAGGAGAAAGTTTTATGGCTAGAAATTTAATTGGGTACTTTATCAGATTAATCATTGCTCGGCACTATGTCTTTGTTGTCATACTCTTCTACCATGTATTAATATGACTCCCTAGTTGCTAATGATGTTTCTCTATTTGTGAATTGAGGCAAAATAAAGTTTTTTTCAGGATGAACCTGGTTCATCCATGCTGGTTTACATGACTGACAAGGTACGTTTTCATATCCATACATGTATTAATTCAAGTAAAATCATACATGAGTAGGACTCTATCCTTTTATGGTTCAGTTCAAATTCTCGTACTTACCCAAATAATGAACCAGTTTCAAGAAGTTCCGTCACATTAAATTAGCCTAGTTTTAGGGGGAAAGAAACGGTCTAATCAATGTCAAATCACTGACAGTCCTTAATCGATTAGTATCCTACTTGTGTTAATACTCGTCTGTTATAATCACCCCAGCCACAAGTTATAAATAGGCCATCATTACCCATAGTGAATAAAGCAATAGACGAACCCTATTCAAGTCATTCAACACTCAAATCTCCACTGTCTTTTGCCCCTTCTTCTTTTTCTCTCAAAAATTAAAATGTCGTCTGCTTCATCTGATTCTCAAAATCGTGACTACGATGAAGGAGTATATGAGTCTGATTCTCCACCGGTATACAGTTCTGAATCCTCTGAGACACCTGAAACCCCTGAATACCATGATGCTCTTAAACCTACACCAAACCCTATCCCAGCCCCAAAACCCCGTCGTGTCAAGGTTCTTGCACGAAAATCTGTGGCTTCAGGGTCACGAGCAAAGTTCTTGGAAGATTTATTACAGGCTGAAGAAGAACCCAAACCTGATTCATCCAGTGAATCATTTAAATCAGCACATGAGGACGATGCACCTGGTTCGTCAAGTGCTGAGAAAGGTAATACTGAAGTTACCTCTGTGTTAAATTCTGAAAATAGATTTGTGCTGGTTGGGTCTGTGGTGGATGTGGAAGTGCCAAGAAGGCCAAGAAAAACTGGGAAAATTCTTGAGAATGAGGGAGATGCAGGTGTGAGGGGATCTGGGAAGGATGGTTCCATACTTAGTATTTGTGGCCCCATTCCTGAGAATCTTGAAGATGATGTCGTAGTGATAGGGGGAACTGATGAAGTGGATGAAGCTGCTGCTGGATTAGAACAGCTTATGAAGGATATATATGATCGTGTTTCTTCTGGGGAAGAAACCTTGGCTGAGAGACTTAAGAAACTGGGGGACTCATACAACCCCAAGAAGAGAAGGACTCCCAAGTCCATCAAGTCTAAGGCCTCAAAGAAAAGGAAAACTGATGAGTCTGTTGGTGTACCTGTTCCAAGGGTACGAGCTACGAGAAATACTGTCCGTGAAGAAGAGGAGAAGCTGGAAAAGCTCTGAAAGAGAGCAAAAGAAAGAGAGCTGAGAAAGGGAAAGCGAAAGTGGGGGAGCCTGTTGAGGCTATTGCTGTTGATGAGGTGTTGGACCTGGTCCAACAAGATGAAGAGGTTACTCCAGTGGTGGTCAAGACACCCAAGGAAAAATTGACTAAGACTTCCTCAAAGAAGTCAGCACCTATGTCTGCTACCACCGTGGGTACATCTACGAGGACACGGTCTAAGGTAAAGTCGAAGAAGAAAGTTCAGATTGTTGAGAAAGATAATGATCCTGATTGGAGTGGAGATGATGAGAAGGAGGTTGGAGAAGTGTCGATTGACAGAGTTTCCATGTTTGGCAAGTGACATATTTTGAAGGGAAAGTTACTGAAAGACCTGGAGGAGCCGGGTATGAGGTACTTAGTGGATTTTCTGGCAGCTCAAGGCTGGAAGGACATGGTCCTTCGCTTAGAGGGCATGCTGGTCAGAAATGAGGTAGTGGAATTCATGGGGAATGCAACTGTGATTGGAGGAAGGGTTACATCATTGGTCAGGGGAGTTGAAGTCTCCTTTGACGCTCAAGAACTGGGAGTCATTCTAGACATTCCATCTGAGGGATATGACGATTATACAAGGCAGAGATGGCCTTGCTTGGATGGAATGGCCTCAGCACTTACCATCACCAGATTCTTTTGTGACAATGAAGAAGAGCCTGAGCCCAGGGCAGTGTACAAAAGCGAGATGAAGCCTGAACACAATCTGTTCTTTGAATTTGTTATTAAATTTCTACTGCCAAGACAAGAACGCAGGCACATTGCCAACTATATGGATCTAACGCTCATGGAGTGCCTATATAGAGGCAAACAGATCAATTGGCCATCTTTGATCATACAGCTTTTGGACAGGATAGTAAATGGCACCAAGGCTCATGCGATTCCTTATGGATTTATACTTACTGCAGTTCTGGGTCATTTTGGAGTTCCCACAAAGAAGGCTGAAATGGCTACTGCTAAGGATTTCTTTGGGAAGGACACTTTGCTGTCATGTGATTACACTGTCAGTGCCCCGGCAGATGAACCTGGTTCATCTCGGAAGCAAGTCAGTACTCTGGTGCAAGAAAGCGAGCAAAAGGATATGGAGATCCTTCGCTTGAAGACTCACTTAGTTGAGGTGGAAGGTGAGCGTGATGCTCTCAAAGCTGAATTAGCCAAGGAGAAGGAGAAAAATGAGGGTGTCTTGCACCAAATGTTGTCTCTTCTCCAAACCAAGAATCCTGCCTCTTCTGCACCACCCCAAACTTAGGAATTTCCAGAACTACCCCCTCCTATCCTATCAAGTGCCCAGTTCGGGACTGTGTCTAGTTGTTTGTTTCAGTTTTTAATCTGTCGTGCTCATGTTTTGGTTGTTTTTTATTTAATCTATTTTGGTGTTGATAAACCATGTTAATTAAATGAAAGCTTGGTGTTTTGAAAAATGTCTCTATTTATGAGTTAGCTTACATTAATGGTTTCTTGTGTTGATTAATCATGTTTGCACCTGCAGTTGCCTAAATTGGCCATGAGTAAGAATTAATTACTGGTAAGTATCATTTTGCAACTTTTCGATGATGCCAAAAGGGGGAAGATGTGCTGTGTTGTTCAAATTTTTTAAAGTGATATTTATAACCTAATGAACCTAGTTCCTGATGATTAATGCTCACAAATATACAAAGTGTTGGATGTGTATACAGGATAAATGCACAGAGTTTGTCATCGTCAAAAAGGGGAATTTGTTGGCCCATATCACTGAATGGGTTTTGAAGATTGACAAAAGGCGTCTAGTTGAACCAGGTCCATCATAGCATACACTTCTGAATGAGGCAGCTGGATCACAAATCGTACAAGTCTAGGAGATATCAGTGATTTCTAAGTATCAAAGAACTAAGAGAATGTCTCCTAATACGAAAAGGTTGCAAATTGATAAGAGAAGATAGAAGTTGCTTTCAACTAGGACAGAAATAGAGGAAGGAAGTTGAGTTACAATCAAACTCGTTTACCAAGGAAGAGTTGGATCATAATTGAATCATGGACTCAACAAAAGGACTCTATAAATAATCAATGTGTTACTGCTGAAAGAAGTGACGCACAAGTGCAAAAGTGAATCAAGTTCTTAAGCAAAAGTTCTAGAGGTTTTGCAAGCAGAATTGTTGTGTGATACAAAAGGCTACAGTTCAACTAGAAGGAACAGTTTCATTGTTTGTATATTGAGTCTAGTTGATTGTAGTAGGAGTTTAAATACCGTATCTTATCAGCTTTCATAGAAGCAATTGTAATAGGTACAAACTGATCAAGTTAGAGTTAGCTTGAATTCTGTAGAAATTAGCTAGAGGCTAGTTGATACAAAGAGGATTAGAGTTAGTCCTAGGATTACAAAAGAGTTTATTTTGTAAGTCCGTTTTGGCTCAGAGTTTAGTGAAGAGTTTTGAGCAAATCCTACTGAGGAGTTGGTCGTGTTTTTTTCACCTTTTGAGCCAGGTGTTTTTCACGTAAAAATCTTTGTGTCTTTACTATTACTGCTTAATTATTCCGCAAATAGTAGTAAGTAGTAGACTAAGAAGAACCTGGTTCTTCTTATTAGACAGCACTCGAAAATTGGGTACTGCACAATTAACTTATAATATTGTGTAGTATTGAAGTCTAAAACATCAACAATCAAGTACAGAAGAAGAAGAAGAAGTGCAGCATGAGTACATAAATAAATATGTACCCAGTGAGTCTCCCGTCTAAACTCGAAGGAGTAGTGACGAGAGGTCGACTAAATACTCACTAAGGTCCAACAATATAATATAAAAAGAGATATGGCTAAAGCAGTAGGCATGTAAAGCAGAAATCAACAAGTACATAAGAAAATAATGTAATCCAAGTAGCAACTGAAAATGAACTGCAAGGGCCAAACCTCCATTTACACAATACCTGTCAATCCCACTATGTGCGACTCAGACTCAAGTGATAATACAATACTAGAACAAGACAACCGTCCGGAGTCATAAGGGTGTTCATAAGGACTGAGGTCATAAGCTACCCACGATCGCGAATCTTACCTGCGACTCGTGTGCTGACTCGATAATGATAAGCTCCCCACGATCGCGAATCTTACCTGCGACTCGTGTGATGACTCGATAATGATAAGCTCCCCACAATCGCGAATCTTACTTGCGACTCGTGTGCTGACTCGATAATGATAAGCTACCCACGATCGCGAATCTCACCTGCGACTCGTGTGCTGATTCGATAATGATAAGCTCCCCACGATCGCGAATCTTACCTGCGACTCGTGTACTGACTCGATAATGATAAATGCATATTCATATATATAGATTTATATTTGTACCGACTCAACAGTGAACCCAACAGGACCGTGCCAATACCACTGTAGCCAACTGGGATTGAAATCATAATATTTCACCTTTCCATGTCATCTCAACAACAATCACAACTTACAATACATACAAGGTACAAATAAGGCACATATAGGCATGCTCGTGAGTCCTAAAGCTACCCGACATAGCAATATAGTCGCCACGTATGGACTCTCGTCACTTGGCACGTACGCGTCCCCCACAACATGTATACATAACAAATAAGGAACCTATGGGGACATTTCCCCCTTACGAGGTTGGAAAAGAGACTCACCTCGTGACAAAATCACCCCTCGTATCAAGGATGCGCCCGAATCTCCGAAATCTACCCTCGACGGCTCGCAACTAGCAAAATATAGCGTAATTGAATCAATTTAAGTTCAAAGAAGAAGAATTAACCAATAAACCCAAAATTAGGCATTCTTGAAGGATTTTGGAATTTCGACCCCGGGCCCACACGTTCGGATTTCGAGAATTTTAGAAGGAATCACTTACCCGAAGCCTATGGATCATAATTATGTGATTTATACTTGAATTCATAACAAGAATTGAATAGTTCACCAAATTCCCAAAAATTCATTTACTACCCCAAATCTAGGTTTTGCTGAGATTTAGTAGTTATTTCCCTTGGAAATTTCATGAATTAAACTAGTAAAATAAAGTGAAATTACTTACCTCTACTGGAAGTGGGTCGAGGAATGGTTTTCTCAAGCTCTTAGAACCCTTCAATGGAGGTTGGAATGAGTATAAATGGAGAAAACCCGAGTTTTTGACATTTAAAAATGGGCTGCCTACAGGGGTTTTCGCACCTGCGACCCTGAGACCGCACATGCGATCCCGCACCTGCGAGGAAATGGCCGCGCCTGCAGAAAAGGGCTGGGGGAGCTGGGTTCGCACCTGCGGAGTTAGGGGCCGCACCTGCGGTCCCGCTCTTGCGAAAAATGGTCCGCACCTGCAGAAGTTGCGCACCTGCGAGGCTGGGACAGCAGAAGCGGTCCCACACCTGCGGTCACACCAGCTACAGCTGCACCAGCAGTGTTTTAGCTTCTTTTTGGCCTCGTGTGGTGTCCGAGAGGCACTTGGGCCCACCCGATCCCCCGTCTAAATATACCAACAAGTCTCAAATCATTATACGGACTTGCTCGAGCCCACGGAACAGTCAAAACGACGCTAAAACTCGAAATCACATCCCAAAACCCCTGAATTTATAACGTAAGGCTTTAAAACTCTAGATTTCTATAACTATGCGCCGAACCGACCTATACAACTCAGAATGATTTCAAATTTTGCAGACAAGTCATAAATGACCATACAGAACTATTCCTTGTCCCGGAATTCCGTTCGGACCTCGATAGCATAAAATCACGTTCCAATCCAAATTTCAAACTTAAGGAAATCCTGATTTCCATTTCGGGCGCTGAAATGCTCTCGGGTCATCGAAACTCGAGACGAGCATACGCCCAAGTCCCAAATCATCATACAAAGATACTAGAGCTGTCAGAACTCGATTCCGAGGTCGCTTTTTAGGCCAGCTCAGTTCTCTTATCCATCGTTCCAATGCACTGGGCTCATCTCATGGAGGGAAAAGCCAAAATGTAGTTGTCTTGTTCGCCGCCTCGATGCATTCCCTTCTCTCCCCGGTATCGTCCCACACAGAAAGAAAGAGCGCAGAGCCCCGGCCCGACTTGTAGGTCCGAGCCCAAAGAAGGAAAAGAACGAACTAAAGCGAGGAGTTCATTAGCCATACATAGTTAAGGATGATGGTTGCTCAAAATGTTGACCGAAGTCAAACTTGGCCAAATAGGCCAACCTTAAGGAACCAAGTGTTCCTAAATCACTCAAACCAGTCCCGAATCCCGAACCACCCGTCCCCACAAGTCATAAAGCATGAATAGCTGCTATGGAAGGTTTCATTTAAGGGAACGGGATCCTAATACGCAAAACGACCGGTCGTGTCGTTACAGTAACAACCAAATCATGACACTAAAGCTTTAAAATTTGCCTCATTATCACCAACAATTTTCTTTCATTCATTCCTCCCAATTGGAGATTGGATTAAGTTCACAACTCAAAATTTCATGTGCCCGCACACTTAAGAGAAAATCCCAACTTATATTTCAATTTAAACACATATGGGATATCAAATGGAAAGAATTAACTCTCTCTCTCAGAAAGATGTTCAAACGAACATACGTAGTGCCATAGGCTTGCCCTTTCATGTATTTCTCCACTAATGTAGACACTTTTGGTTCAAAATCAAGTAGGACCTAAAGGATTGTAATGTAGGTTTTTGGTTAACTAGGGTACAATTTGGATAAAAGTGACTCAAAACCTCCCTAAGCACTACAATTTTCAACATTAAAGCACACTTCCTTCAAAAACATTTTTCATCCTTTCTTCACTTTTCATTCCACACCTAATCTTCCCATTATTCACAACTCCTTATTTTTCCTTCCCCTTATTTTTTATTCTTTCTTACTCAGCATTATTATATTTTAATTACCTTTTACCATTTAAGAAACTTCCACATTACAAATTTTGCAACCTTCACCCCCAAACTTAGGCTTTTAGCCTATGTTTACACTCTCAAAGTACTTAGGGAGGTAGGATGCCAAAAAATAGATCAATAAAAAATGAAGGGTTGAAGCTTGTAACATGCTTGCCAAAGAAATTGTTTAAAGGCTAAAAAGGGGTTGACTAGGGAAAATATGCAAGGGTAGGAAATTTAAGGCACAATAACAGTCCAAGGAAAGCCTAACATCATTTTTCAAACCAAGTTAGTCTAGATTTCGCCTTGAAGCACATTCCGGGCAAGTCCTAGACTACAAATAATGCAAGAGAACTCACAACAAATCTCACCACACATGGCACATGCAATTTTGAGTGACATACAAATCCAAAATTCAATTAAAACCAATGAACCCAAAGAAAATCATATATAGCCTAAAAGACTATTTAATGAATCAAAGAGCCAAAAATAGAACCTAAAGTCACAACAAGGATTATCACTTCAATAAATTTTCATTTTAAAAAGCAAAACTTCATATGCTAAGGTTTAAATAATGTTAGTACCAAACAAGCCACACGTTGGTTTATGGACAAAAGATCATATCCATATATATATATATATATATATATATATATATATATATATATATATATATATATAAATACTAAACAAGACTAATCCCTTAAGAAAGTTGTCATGCCATCCATCATAGGGAAAGGTCACTCGGTTCGACACAAATTATTTCCTTGGAAAAATCGCGGCATAAAGAAAAACCAAGGATTTTAATTTATACTACTACAAGTAAATAAATTAGAAAAATAAGAAAAAGAATAAAAAATAAAAACGAATGCTAACATGCTAGAATTAAACTTCAAATTATCACTAATAAACTACAACGTCAACCAATCTACACAAGTTATCACACAAAAAATAATCATGCTCCAAGTACATCATCACATGTAAATGAGTCACCTCCAACCTAAAGTGTAACACTGTCCTCAATGCAACTAAAAAAATCAAGATAAAATGAAGGAGGTGCTCCCTGAAACTGCATCACTCCGAGCTGGAGGTGGTGGGAAATTTGAGCTCTAAATCCTCATCATCATCGTCCTCTGATTCATGTGAGCCACATAATGAACTCAGCTTGTGCATCATTTTGTAAAAAAAAAATTGCTCTTCTTCTTTTCGTGCTCCTTGAACTTTCTCTGTCGCTTCTCAATCTTCCCTTGCCGGCGACTCATATTTTCCAACTTGTTGTTCATGGACTCCATCTTGCCTTTTATTGCTTTTTGATCTTTGACTACGTCATCCAAGGATGGTAGAGCAGTAGTGTTAGTAGATGTGCTAGCCCCAGGTGGGCCAGTTGGAAGGCCAGCTATAAGCTACATAATATGCGTATCTACTCCATGTATCTGAATGGATAGGTGACGCATAGTGTGAGGGAAGGACGGGAGTGGTCCCATGAGGTCAAAGCGCATGTGCAAAGGATCAAACGAGATCAGTGGTGGCCTCAGAGAACTGCCAAAATGAAGAGGATGCAACATCAATCCTCTACTTTTTTTGCTTGTCAGTGGATCACCTTTTCAGCAATGGGTGGATCATCGGCTCTCCCAGACCTTTCTCAATATTATTTTGGTGTTTTAACACCCCAGAATCATTGCATAAATGAGTGATCAAGGATGGGAAGAATAGGCTCTTGGACCTCCCATGGGTGGCTTCCTCGATTTCTCTAATAATGTGGTCCCCTTCGTTCACAGGTAGTCCATCTATGATAGCAACAATTATCACTGCCCTCTCTGGTGTCACATCACATAGACGGCAATACCCTTGCACCTATAATAGAGAGCCATATCTTCAGCAGTGAAGTCATAAGAGTCAACTCCCTAACGCACTGTCAAACACTCCGGGGTCACCCCATCATGCAATATGTTCACCAACCATTGATTTCAACCTACTTTTGCTCTGTCTCGGTAAACCTCATTATCGACATTGAGAAGGCCATAAATTTCGTGGATTACCTCAGGTCTAAAATTGACTTGCACACCCTCGCAATAGTAACTAAGGTTCCTTGGAAGTCGTTCCTCAAGTCGTTTGCATAAAATTCCAACATTACTATGTGGTTGGAATCATTTGGTTGATCGGTGAAACAAATCCACTTTCTTTCGACCAATCTGTGTAGAAGCCCTACATTTTAGCTTCAACCTTCTCCATGTTAATGCCTTTTTCCATGACGATGGTTTTTGTTAAGAGTTCATCATATTTCCTTTCATATTCCACAGAAAAAAAAAACGGTCATGATCAAAGGGTTCCTCTTCTTCGGCTTCGGGGACATGTTCTTGCTCAATTTAGTTGTGTTCCAAATCCATTTTATGCCCAAAGTACCTACAAAATAGACCAACAATGTTAAAAACTCATATAGACACTTAAAACAATGTATTAGGAAGTATTTAGGCCAAAGAAATGGGTCAAAAAGGTTCGAGGCAGAGCTAGGAAAAGCTGTTAATTTTTCCATTTTAGTGACTACCAGATGTTTCTCTTTGCGTTCGCCTAAGGCCCATCGCGTTCGCGAAGGGCAAAATTTTTTTGGTAAGTATTAGACCTTCACATTCGTGAGAAGACCATCACGTTTGCGAAGGTCAAAAATTGTTTGCCCAGAACTAGACCTTCATGTTCGCGAGCAGACCATCGCGTTTGCGAAGGTCATCTTCATCGCCCAAACCTATTTTTCTTTCAGGCATTTTTTCAAACAGTTGGGGTGTGTTCTTTTCTTTGTTCATTTTTCAGTCCAATGTAGCACAAATCTTTCCCAATTTCCTTCAATAAAAAGACACTCACACTCAACCAACCTCACCCAACAAGCACAACAAACTTCAAACACAATGTTGACATTTAGAACTCAATATATGAGTAATAAAGGGAAAAAGGGAAGGAAAAATAAGGAGTTGTGAATAATGGGAAGATTAGGTGTGGAATGAAAAGTGAAGAAAGTATGGAAAATATTTTTGAAGGAAGTGTGCTTTAATTATTGCAAATTGTAGTGCTTAGGGAAGTGTTGAGTCACTATTATCCAAATTGTGTCCTACTTAACCAAAAACCTACATTACAATCCTTTAGGTCCTACTTGATTTTGAACCAAGTGTGTCTACATTAGTGGAGAAATACATGAAAGGAAAAGCATATGGCATTACGTATGTGCATTTGAACATCTTTGTGTAAGAGAGAGTTAATTCTTTCTATTTGATATCCTATATATGTTTAAATTGCAATTTATAAGTTGGGATTCTCTCTTAAGTGTGAGGGAACATTAAATTTTGAGTTGTGAACTTAATCCAATCTCCAATTGGGAGGAATGAACAAAAGAAAATTGTTTGTGATAATGAGGCAATTTTGAAGCTTTAGTGTCATGACTTGGTTGCTACTTTGATTAATGTGGTGTTTGAGCGCTTGAACTGAAAATTTGAGGGACTTGCTCAGCCTATCAAGTTGCAGATGGCCACGGAGACCAGGAGTGAGATTTCTTTTCAGATGGCTATCAATGTTGCTAGGCGAGTCGAGATGGTTCTTGCACAGGGGGGAGGTCAGGAATCTGATAAGAGGCCTCGTAATAACTGTGGGTTTAATGGTACCTCGTCTGAAGGGAGGGGTAATTGTGGTAGAGGCCATCCTCCCAGGTCGTTTCATTAAGCACTCCAGGCATATCACGGTGCTTCAAGTAGTCGTGGCCCTCATATGACTTATTCCGATCAGCTAGCTTATAGTGCACCACAAGATCCTATTAGTGCACCTCCGCTTCAGAGTTTTCAAGGTGGTTACTCAGGTCGACAGGGTTAGTTTTAGGGTCAGCAGTCACATCAGCCAAGGTCCTATTATACTTGTGGTGATCAGAGGCACATTGCTAGATTTTTCCCTTGGGCATCGAGCAGTTCACGACATCAGGGTTCTCGAGCCATGGTCCCGACACCAGTTGCTACACCGCCTTCTAAGACACCCAAAGGCAGGGGTCTGGCAGCCAGAGGTAGATGTTAGAGTGTTGGTGGTGGAGGTCAGGCCGTTAGAGGTGGAGGCCGTCCAAGGACATGGTTCAGAGTGGTGGGGCCCAACCCCGATGTTATGCTTTCCCAGCTAGGCTTGAGGATGATTCATCTGACTTTGTTATCACAGGTAGTGTTTTAGTTTTCCATAGAGATGCTTCAGTTCTATTTGATCTGGGCTCTACTTATTCATATGTGTCATCATACTTTGTTTCATATATGCTTGTGCCTTGTGATTCTTTAAGTGATCCTGTGTATGTGTCCACACTTGTGGGAGGTGCTATTTTTGTATATCGTGTTTATCGTTCGTGTGTGGTTACCATTGGGTATCTCGAGACTAGCGTAGATCTTCTACTTCTCGATATGGTTGATTTTGATGTCATCTTGAGCATGGATTGGCTATCACCTTATCATGCTATATTGGATTGCCACGCCAAGACAGAGGCCTTAGCCTTGCCGGGTTTGCCTCAATTAGAGTGGAGAGGGATTTTTATCCATTCTACCAGTAGGGTTATCTCTTATGTGAAGGCTCGGCGTATGGTCGAGAAGGGGTGTCCAGCTTATTTGTCTTATGTCCGTGATTATAGTGCGGAGAATCCTTCCATGGATTAAGTACCAGTTGTCCGTAAGTTTTCAGAGGTGTTTCCTGCTGACCTGCCAGGGATGCCACCCGATAGGGATAATGACTTCTATATTAATTTGGTTCCGGGCACTCATCCCATCTCTATTTCGTTGTACCGTATGGCCCTCCCAAAGTTGAAAGAATTGAAGGAACAGTTGCAAGATTTTCTTGATAAGGGCTTTATTGGACCTGGTGTATCTCCGTGGGGTGCGCCTGTGTTGTTTGTGAAGAAGAAGGATGGATCGATGAAGATGTGCATAGAATATCAGCAGTTGAACAAAGTCACCATCAAGAACAAGTACTCATTGCCGAGGATTGATGACTTATTTGATCAACTTCAGGGTGCTAGGGTGTTTTCGAAGATTGATTTGAGTTGTGGCTATCATCAGTTAACGATTAGGGCATCCGATGTCCCTAACACAACCTTTCGGACTCGGTACGGGCATTATGCATTTCTAGTGATGTCATTTGGGTTGAAAAATACCCCAGAAGCATTTATGGATTTGATGAACCAAGTGTTCAAGCCTTATCTAGAATCCTTTGTGATTGTGTTTATCGATGATATCTTGATATACTCCCACAGTCGAGGGGAGCACGAGCAACCTCTTCGTATTATACTTCAAACACTGAGAGACAGCCAGTTATATGCTAAGGTTTCAAAGTGCGAGTTTTGGTTGGATTCAATCACTTTCTTGTGGCGCGTCGTATCAGTAGAGGGCATTTAGGTGGATCCTAAGAATATTGAGGTAGCTCAAAACTGGCCTAGACCCACTTCAGCCACGAAGATCCGGAGTTTCTTGGGTTTGGCGGGTTATTACCGTCAGTTTATGGAGGGGTTTTCATCTATAGCAGCCCCATTGAACAGGTTGACCCAGAAGAGTGCCCCGTTCAGATGGTCAGACGAGTGTGAGGCGAGCTTTCAGAAGCTCAAGACTACTTTGACTGTGGTGCTAGTGTTGGGCTCGGTTCAGTATTAATGCAAGATGGCAACGTGATTGCATATGCGCAGCGGTAGTTGAAGGTTCATGAGAAGAATTACCATGTCCATGACTTAGAGTTGGCAACCATTGTTCATGCGCTGAAGATTTGGAGGCACTATATTTACGGTGAGTCGTGTGATGATTTCATGGATCATCGGAGCCTTCCGTATTTGCTCAAGTAAAAGAATCTCAATTTGAGGAAGAGGAGGTGGTTGGAGCTATTGAGAGATTATGATATCACCATCTTGTATCCTCCCGGGAAGGCCAATGTGGTGGCCGACGCCTTGAGTAGAAAGGCAGCGAGTATGGGCAGCCTTGTGTACATTCTAGTAAGTGAGAGACCGCTAGCATCAGATGTTCAGACTTTGGTCGATCAGTTCGTGAGGTTGGATATTTCAGAGCCCAGTCGTGTTCTAGATTATACAGTCGATAGGTCTTCCTTGTTCGAGCACATTAGGGAGCGGCATATGAGGACCCTCATTTGCTTGTCCTCAAAGGCACGATGTGGCACGGTGGTGCCAAGTCGGTTACTGTTGGAGATGATGGAGTTTTGAGAATGCAGGGTCGTATTTGTGTGCCCAATGTAGATGGACTTCGTGAGTTGATTCTTGAGGAGGCCCACAGTTCCCGGTATTCTATTCATCCCGGTGTCGCCAAGATGTATCAGGACTTGCGGCAACATTATTGGTGGAGGAGTATGAAGAAGGATATAGTTGCATATGTAGCTCGGTGTCTAAATTGTCAGCAAGTAAAGTATGAACATTAGAGACCTGGTGGTTTGCTTCAGAAGATAGAGATTCCTGAGTGGAAGTGGGAGTGTACCACTACGGATTTTGTTGTGGGACTCCCACAGACTCAGAGGAAGTTCGGTACGGTATGTGTTATTGTGGACAGGCTGACCAAGTCAGCTCATTTAATCCTCGTGGGAATTACCTATTCTTCAGAGCGGTTAGATGAGATCTACATCCGCGAGATCTTCCGTCTTCACAGTGTGATCGTGTCTATTATTTCTAATCGAGGTACGCAGTTCACCTCACAATTTTGGAGAGCAGTACAACGTGAGTTGGGCACGCAGGTTGAGTTGAGCACACTGTTTCATCCTTAGATGGACAGACAGTACGAGCGCACTATTCAAATATTAGAGGATATGCTCCACGCATGTGTTATAGACTTCGAAGGTTCGTGGGATCAGTTTTTGCCACTTCCGGAGTTTGCCTACAACAATAACTACCAATCGAGCATTCAGATGGCTCCTTATGAGGCAGTGTACGGGAGGCGTTGATGATCGCCAGTTGGATGGTTTGAGCTGGGGGGATTGGTTGCTAGGTATAGATTTGGTACAGGATGCCTTAGATAAGGTTAAGATTATTCAGGATCAACTTTGCACAACTCAGCCTAGGCAGAAGAGTTATGCCGTCCATCGAGTTTGTGATGTTGCATTCATGGTCGGAGAGAGAGAATTTCTCCGAGATTCACCCACGAAGGGTGTGATGTGGTTCAGAAAGAAGGGCAAGTTGAGCCCTAGGTACATCAGATCCTTTGAGATTTTGTAGAGAGTGAGTGAGTTGGCTTACAGGATCGCGTTGCCACCTAGTTTATGAGCTGCTCATTCGGTGTTCCATGCATCCATACTCCGGAAGTATCACGGTGATCCGTCCCATTTGTTAGCTTTCAGCTCAGTCCAATTGGACAAGGAATTGACTTACAAGGAGGAGCCGATGACTATTCTAGCTAGGAAGGTTCGACAGTTGAGATCTAAGTGTTATCCTTCAGTTAGAGTGTAATGCAGAGGTCACCCGGTCAAGGCAGCTACTTGGGAGTCTAAGCCAGATATGAGGAGTAGATATCCACACATTTTCACCATCCCAGGTACTTTTCAGAGGTGGAGATTGTGATGACCCGATAAGTCATCTAGAGTTTTAGAACCTAATTTTGTGTTTCAAAGCCTCTAGTAGCTTCTTTAAGACTTCATCGATTTGCGTGCACAGTCTGAGTATTTTTATAGAAGGCTTTAATGTTAAAATCTGGAAACAATATGAAATTTTGCCTTAAAAATTTATTTGAGTTGACTTCGGTCAGCATTTTGAGCAAACGAATCCAGATTCATGTTTTGACGGTCCCGTTGAGTCCGTATCGCAATTTGGGACCTAGGCGTATGCCCGAAGTCGAATTTGGAGGTCCCTATCTCGAGTTATTGATTCTATCGAACGCTTAAAGTTTAAAGGTTTAATGATTTTAAAGAATTGACCAATATTTGAATTTGTTGATACCGTGTTCGTGTTTTGGTTACGAAACCCGGTATAGGTTCATTGCTATATTTAGGACTTTTCTATCAAATTTGGTGAGAAACAGAGTTGGTTTGACGTGATTCGGACGTCAGGTTTTGAAAATAGAAGTTTTAAAGTTTCTTGAAATTTTCATTTGATTTTGGTATCCGATTCGTATTTCTAAGCGTTATTTTGGTGTGTTGATTGCACGAGCGAGTTTATATGAGGTTTTTGTACATGTGTGCATATTTGGTTTGGAGCCCCGAGGGATCGGGTGAGTTTTGGATAGCCTACAGAAGGTTTTAAATTAAGAAAATCTAGTGTCTTTCCTCAGTTGAACTGTCATTTGGTTTCCTTCTTTGCGATCGTGAAGGTACTCCCGCGATTGCGAAGTGTGAACTCGGCTGGGTGGGTTTTTCTTCTAAGCGAACACGAGGCAAGGGGCGCGAACGCGGAGCACTGGAGGGCCTGCTCTACGCGAGCGCGGCCAATCACAAGCGAACGCGGAGTGTATTGAGGCGGGGGAGGGGAATATAGGGGTGACTCTATGTGAATGCAAGTCATCTCTCACGAATGCGAAGGTCAGGCGAGCTATACCTTCGCGAACGCGTGGAGTCTACCGCGATCGCGTAAGCCAAACATGCCTTGCTCTTCGCGAATGCGATGAATACCTGACGCCCGGTGATAAAACAGTCCCAATTACGGGATTTTTGTTCGTTCTTCAAATTTGCAAAACAAGAAAAATCTAGAGGCGATTTTCCCAAGCACCCTTCTTCCCCAAATCATAGGTAAGTGATCCAAATCCATTTTCTTTCGATCTTTCACTACATTTCCTAAGATTTCAACATAAAATCTAGTGTTTTCACGGTGGAAATTGGGGGTTGGGTAGAATTAGGAATTTTTGTAAAATTGGGATTTAGACCTCAAATTGAGGTTGGGTTCGAAAACAAATTACATAACCGGGCTAGGGGGTGAATGAGTAATCGGGTTTGGTATGAATTTTGGGTTTGGACCAAGCAGGCCCGGGAGTTGACTTTTGTTGACTCTTTCAATAATGACCTAAATTGAATCCTTTGCAATCGTGGGTAGTTCCTAAGGCTTAATTTGAATCGCTTGGTTGGTAATTTGCTAAATTCTATTGGTTCAGGGGCTTGTTTGAAAGGAAAAGCGGTGGTTGAGCTTTGAATTTATCCTTGGAGAGAGGTAAGAGTCATGGTTAACCTTTACTTGAGGGATTAGGACTTGTTTGTCTATTTGTTACATGTTTAGATATTAGGTACAACGTATATGTGAGGTGACTAGTACTTATGCATTGTTTTCGGGTTAAAGCATGCGAGTGAGACTTGTTCCTTGTAATTTATTGCTTACTTTGATCATGTTATCCATGATTAGACTAGTTACAAATTGAATTGATCGTTCTTACCACGTTTATGGGCTTTTTGTGACAATTGTGTATTGTTCCTAAATGTGAGATTGGTATTGTGAAACCATTGTTGGCGTAAGTCTTGTTCTTGTTATTCTACCTCCCTGTTGTAACTTGTTCGTTATTATTTTGTAAGGGAGAGTGTTAATGCACGAAGGGTGATGTCGTGCCGTGTGTGAGTGTTAATGCACGAAGGGTGATATCTTGCCATATTGTGAGTGTTAATGCACGAAGGGTGATGTAGTGCCAAGTTATGAGAGTTGATGCATGAAGGGTGATGTCGTGTCGTATCTATTGATTTATACTGAGAGTAAGAGTAAAAGTCAAAGGGTGATGCCGTACAGTATTCTTGATTCATTGTGAGGACGAGAGTAAAAGCACGAAGGGTGATGGTATGTAATTTTCTTCATTGTTCTTAATTGTTATTACTGGTTAAGGACATATTGACTGTTTTGATTATCATTTCCTGTTGTGTTTCTCGTATCTTGTACCCCCTTCAGCATGTCCCCCTCCCAATAGTACATGTTTAGTTTTTATTTGTTGTTATCTTGTACGTACATGTTTAGCTTTTATATGTCGTGCCATATTGAATGTTAATGCACGAAGAATGATGCCATGCGATGTTATGAGAGTTAATGCATGAAGGGTGATGTCGTGCCGTATCTATTGATTTATACAGAGAGTGAGAGTAAAAGCATGAAGGGTGATGTTGTGCAGTACTCTTGTTTCATTGTGAGGTTGAGAGTAAAAGCATGAAGGGTGATGCCGTGTAATTTTCTTCATTGTGCTTAATTGTTGTTACTGGTTAAAGATATATTGAGTGTTCTAGTTATCATTTCTTGTTGTATTTCTCGTATCTTGTGCCCCCTTCAGCATGTCCCCCTCCCAATAGTACATGTTTAGCTTTTGTTTGTTGTTATCTTGTACGTATATTGTTATCTCCACAGGTTTATTATGTGGGTGTATTGTTATAGCTTCGTCGATGTTAGGATCGACACTTACAGAGTACATGGGGTCGATTGTATTCATACTACACTCTGCACTTCTTGTGCATACTTTGGTACCGACCCTAGTTGTTTGTGAGGCGTAACAACTTGGATTTGCTCATTAGAGACTCGAGGTATATCTGCTGGCGTCCGTAGACCTTGAAGTCCACTTCTATTTTCCCTATTTTACTATTTCTTTTCGTTCAAAATAGTTGTATTTCTTCCAGACTCTGTTTGTAGAAAATCCTGGAAGCTCGTGAGTTGTGACTCCAAATCCAGATTGTAGTGGATATTATGAGCATTTATGTTATTCCGCACTTGTTTTTATTTCATTTTGGCTTAATTTTCTTTATTTATTGAAATTGAATAATAATTGGCTTAACGGTTCTCTAGCGTTGGCTTGCCTAGCAAGTGAAATGTTAGGCGACATCACGGTCCCGGAGGTGGGGACTTCCAGGTCATGGCAATTCTTTTGCTAATTGTGTGATACATTTAATTTAAATAGTCGTTAGATAAAAATATATTATATTTAGCGTACAATATTTGCATATTGGCTGGCGACTATAAATATTTCTAGTCGTGTGGTCAAATGTGTAAATTTTTTGTTGTTAGCTTTCCAAAGACTTAATTATTTGTTCACAACATTAAAGAAAATATATTTATTTTGTTGATTAAAATTATTAATATTAGTTTATCCCGACTTAAATATTTGTTTTCAACATTAAAGGAAATAAATATCTTTTCTTGATTCAAATTTTTAATTTTATTTTATCCCGAGTTTCTAATATTTAACTGAAATTATATTTATCCACTAAAAATCTATTTTGAAATAATGGTAAAAGAATTGATATATTTTACTTTTGAATTATTTAAATAACAATTGAATTTATACGCGATTTTAAGAATACGTGATATAATTTGATGCAAATTCAGAAAATAGATTAATACTGAAATGAATGAAAATGAAATGAATGCAAACCACGCAAATTGAACAACCTAATCCTTGAAGGTTGATCGCCCTCCAGTCAAGAAATGCCTCAATCGATGATAGAACAGGTTAACAAGATAACAAGAACTAGAAATGATCAATATATTGCTTCTTTGATGCGCGTTACAATGTGTTTTACAAATGATCAGGCCTCCCCTTATATAGTAGGGGAACCCTGCTCTTAGCACAATTCTATAAAAGGTAAAAAAATCCCATAAATTGCTAATTAATCGACCTCTGCTTGATACGTACCGAGATTTCTATCGTGATCTTCAGCTGATCGCGGATGTTTCAGCCTTCCATTATTTGGCTCGACAAAGTTCCCTCGATCTTGTTAGGTCCCGAAGTCACGAGCTCAACGATTTAACTTTGTGCCTGGGGTCGAGCTCTGACTCGTCACTTTTTGGTCTCGACTGATCATACAATATACGAACCCGGTTTCGACTATATACAATGGTTCAACACGGTAATGCCAAGGAGGTTTATATTGGGGATGATGGGGTGTTGTGGATGTAGGGTCGTACTTGTGTGCCCAATGTGGATGGGATACGTGAGTTGATTTTTTAGGAGGACCACAGTTTGTGGTATTCCATTCATCCGAGTGCCGCAACGATGTATGAGGACTTGAGGCAACACTATTGGTGGAGGAGGATGAATAAGGATATAATGGGGTTCGTAGCATGGTGCCTAAATTGTCAGCATGTGAAGTAAGAGCATCAGAGACCAGGCGGATTGCTTCAGAGGCTTGAGATTCTGGAGTGGAAATGGGAGCCATCACCATGGTCTTCGTAGTTGGGCTCCCACGGACTTGGAGGAAGTTTGATGCTATTTGGGTAATTGTGTATCGTGGGACCAAGGCTGCGCATTTCATTCATGTTGGGACTACTTATTCTTTGGAGGGGTTGGCTGAGATCTACATTCACGAGATTATTTGCCTTCACGGTGTGTTGGTGCCTATCATTTCAGATCGGGGCACCCAATTAACATCGCAGTTTTGGAGAGCAGTGCAGCAAAGCTAGGCACATGGGTTGAGTTAAGTACAACATTCCACCCTCACACGGACGGAAAGTATGAGCGCACTATTTAGATATTGGGGGTTATGCTATGCGCTTGTGTCATGGATTTCAGGGGTTCTTGGGATCAGTTTCTGGCGCTTGCAGAGTTTGCCTACAACACCAGCTATCAATCGAGCATTCAGATGGCTTTGTATGAGGCTTTGTATGGGATACAGTGTCGGTATCCGATGGGTTGGTTGAGCTGGGTGAGGCTAGGCTATATGGTACTGAGTTGGTTCAGGATGATTTGGACAAGGTTAAGTTGATTCAAGATTGGCTTCGCGCGGTGCAGTCTAGACAGAAGATTTACGCTAAGCGGTGATGACATCCAAATCCACTACTAAAAAGTAAATGGACACGATCACATGCAATATAATTTACCCAACTATGAGTCGGGATCGAATCCCACAGAGAACAATATGTAGGCGATTAGAATGAATTACCCAACTACAAGCATGGATGCACGGGGATTTCACTCAAGTAACGATCCAATGTATTTCACGATTTTACACATATGAGCGAGTTAATGTTAATTAGCCTTGAGTAATAATTCTATATTAGCTTCTTCTGAAAACTAACAAAACTTCCTAATTGAATTATCCCTAAAATAATTAAGACATTAAGCACACCCAAATATGGCTACAAGTAGTTCAATCCTATCCCTAGGTAGAATCTATAAAGTGAGGGTTAAAGCCTCAAGTTCTTGTTAATTAATCTTTCCCAACCCCAAGCTATCTTTACCAAAATTAGTTCGAAGTAAATGAGCGAGTCCTAGGGTTAGCTAATCCCTTTGGAAACATTAAAGAACATATGATGACCCAAATGGGTCATCTTATGAATAAAGACTCCATTTCAGGCTCATCAGCCTTAAAAAGATAAATTTTATTTACCTCGATTTACGTGCACAGTCTGGGTGTGAAACCGGAAAGCTTTTATGTGAAAATATGAGAAATAATAATTTTGGAATTTAAAATTTACTTTTAGTTGATTTTGGTCAACATTTTGAGAAAACGGACCCGGATCTGTGTTCTGACAATCCTGGGAGGTCTGCAGTAAAATATGGGACTTGAGCGTATGCCCGAAATTGAGTTCCCAGTTCCGAGTTCCCTAGCTTTAGAAATCAATTTTTAAATAAAATTGTTATGCTGGATTTTAAAAGGAAATAAAGAAATGAATTAATGCTTGAACTCGTGGTATCGGGCCCGTATTTTGGTTCTGGAGCCCGGTACATGTTTGTTATGATATTTAAGTCTTATTTGTGAAATTTGGTGAGAACCGGAGTTGATTTGACGTGATTAGGATGTCCGGTTGAGAAATAGTGAATTTGAAGTGTTCTTGAGAAAATCATGAGTTTTGAGGTTGAATTAGTAATTTTTATGTTATTTTGATGATTTGATCGCACGAGTAAGTCCGTATGATGTTTTTAGACTTGCGTGCATGTTTGGTTTGGAGCCTCGAGGGCTCGGGTGAGTTTTGGAGAGGCCACACAATTAGTAGAACTTAGACATCTCAGCTGGTGCATCTAGTGTTTTGCACAGGCCTCTGATCTCGCAAATGCGAGATCAGGCTTCGCAAATGTGAAGGTTGCAAGCCTGGGAAATGCGACATTTTTGTCGCAAATGCGAAGAAGGCCTGGGAAGGCCATCCTCGCAAATGCGAAGATGTGATGACCCAAAAGGTCATCCTAAGTAACTCCAGCTAAATCTGTGTTCCGAAGCCTCGAAAGCCTCCATTAATCTCACCTCGATATGCGTGCGCAGCCCGGACAGGTAGCCGGGAAGCTTCCATGTGAAAATTTGATAAAAATGGGATTTTTGAATTGAATAATTGAATAAAATTGACTTTGNATAATAATGTGAAAACTGTGTTACCGGGCCCGTAGTATGGTTCTGGAGCCCGGAACAGGTTTATTATATGTTATGTGACTTATCTGTGAAATTCGGTGTAAAACGGACGTGAAACGACGTGATTCGGAGTTAAAATGGAAAATTTAATAGTTTATGAAGTTTGAGAAAATTCTATGGATTTTGGAGTTTAATTCATTGTTTTTGATGTATTTTGGTGGTTTAATTATTTGCACAAGTCCGTAGGATGTTTATGAGGTTGTGTGTGTAATTGGTTTTGATCCCCGAGGGCTCGGGTGAGTTTAGGGTAAGCGTCGGAGTGCAAAAAGTAGGAAAAATCTGGTGTTCCTCAAGCTTTTCTGGTGTCTGATACCTCCTTCAGTGCGATCGCAGATTCTTCCCTGCGATCGCATAGCATTGGCATGTGATGGGGTCTGATGCACTATGCGATCGCACTTGCTTCTCCGCGATCGCATAGTGTAATAGGTAGGAAGGGGGCTGGGGGGTTAGTTGTTCAGTGCGAACGCACCTCAAAGGGCGCGATCGCGGAGGGTCCAGGGTTAATACTGTGCGAACGCAGGTGGGGTGCTGCGAACGCACAGAGGTTAGCATAGGGCCTGGGGCTGGGTAGAATTGCCCTGTGCGATCGCACAAGGGCCTCTGCGATCGCAGAGCTTAAGCAACTTACCTCTATGCGATCGCACCTCATGTTCCGCGATCGCATAGCATTAAAAACGCCCAGTTATATTTTTAACCCCAAAACAGAACCTTATACGGGATTCTTCCCATTTTCCACTTCTCTTTTCTTCCCCAAGCCTCCATAACCGAGAATCAAGCTCCCCAGCCTCCATAACTCCATAGGTAAGTGCTCTTGACCTCGTTTCCTCTTAATTTCTTCAACTAATCACTAGATTCTATGCCTAAAAACATGGAATCAAAGTAGGAATTAGGGATTTTAGGTAAAGTTGGGTTTCTGAGAATTTTGGGTGATTTAACCTCAATTTGGGGTCGAATCTTAAAACAAATCATATATTTGACTCGTGGGGTTATGGGTGATCGGGTTTTGGTCCGAACCTCGAGTTTGGACCGAGCGGGCCCGGGGTCGGATTTTGGTGTTTTTGGAAGAATAGTAGAAAATGTATAATTAGGCTTCGGAATTGGTTTATTGAGTATTTATTGATGTTAATGAATCCATTATGTCTAGATATTATCGAATCGGAATTTGGATTCGAGAGGGAAGGCGGTATTAGAGGCTTGACTTGCACTTTGGAGCCAAGGTAAGTGTTTGGCTTAACCTCAGCTTGAGGGATTAGGTATAGAGTCTTACTTGTTATGTGAGACTCATGTCCAACGTATAGGCGTGGTGACGAGTGCCTATGCGTTGCGGTCAAGCATGCTCGTGAGTCATTTATGATGAAACTTACTATGTTCTTAATTTTCTTCGCCCTGTGAGTAATTGGTGAATTAAAAGTGATATCTTGACGTTGTTTCATGACGTGGAGAGTTACCGAGTTATTGGTTCCAGTTGAGGCTTACACTGTTGAAACTGTATTACTGATGCGAGGTTGGTTATAGCTGAGACCCTTGTCGGGAATTTGTTGATGTTGTAAATGATGATTTCTCCTTGCCGGAGCAATAGAATTGTATTGAGTATTTCTATGCACTTGAAACTTCGTGTTGTTGACTTTCATATTATTGTTGCCTTGTGTTTTTATTATTCTTCGCACGACGGGACATGCCGTGATGACTGAGTGTTATTATATATGCACGAGGGGACATTCCATGCAGAGTGATTGTGAGGTTAAGCACGAGGGGACATTCCGTGCCGAGTGTTATTATATATGCACGGGGGGACATTCCGTGCCGAG